>JANHZT010007385.1:27815-41376 GCA_032468215.1 Stegonotus admiraltiensis | reverse complement strand
TATACAAAGTCAGCTTATTGCCCCCTACAAACCAGGTCCTCATTTTACCCACCTTAGAAAGGATGGTAGGCTGAGTCGACCTTGAGCCTGGTGGGACTTGAACTTGCGGTAATTGCAAGCAGCAGATGTTAATAACAGACTACTAGTCTGTTGAGCCACCAGAGCTCTTTTATTAAGCTAGTACAGATGGGAATCAGCCAATATTGGAATTAAATACTCAGTTTGATTAAGTTATTTGAATTGATTAAAAAATTCCTCCAGTGCAGAGAAAGTAAAAATACGGATTTCTATCTTCATCCAGAAAAACCTGTTTCTATGTATGAAAAAGCATCTCTTGCTTCAGAAGCATGGTATTGTTTTGAAACGTAGTTTCTCAGTTTTTTGTTTTGATTTCTAAATCAAAATTTTGCACACTCCAAACCAAAAGTCTTCCTTTAAAATTCCTGAAAATTACAGTAAGCACTTGGTTTAGTAGTCCTTGGTTTAATAAACTCTGGATAGCCTGGGCAAATTTTGTGTGCAGGTTTCACCCTGATTGAATAGGCTTAACACCCAGAATTACACAAATGACAATGCAACTCACAAAAATGAATCTTTAAGGAGACATCTTTAGATTTAACAGATCTCCCAAATGTTTAAATTGAGGTTTTAAAATATATTCATTTATATTATTAAACTGTAAAAAGGTTCATATTTTTTGAATATGTGGTAGCTGAGAATGCTTAAAACTCTTTGTTACAGTTGGCCAGCTATGTGTATTCATGGAGACAAAAGTCAGCCTGAACGAGATTGGGTGCTTAACGGTGAGTTATAGAAAAAAGATTGTTTCATTTACCCAGAGAATGCTCTGTTTTATTCAACCAGCTGCTATGTACATTTTTATTGCATAATGTAAACATTAATACTAAAACAGCTTTTAAAATGTGTTGTTATGAACCAGATTGTTACATCAAGATTGTTTCTTTTCTTTCAGAATTTCGTTCTGGAAAGGCTCCTATCCTCATTGCCACAGATGTTGCATCTCGTGGGCTAGGTTTGTATACATGAGCTTCCTGCCTGTCATTTTTTTAGATTGACATTTTTTCCCCCAAAGAATTTTAAAGCGTGACTTTCTCGTATATGAAATGCCTTTTTAACATTGATCTTTTTTTTCTTTCATATTCAAAATCTCTTCCTGCTCCTAATGAACAGGCTTTGGTCTGCAGCAAGGCCTAGGCATGACTAATCGATCGCCAATGGGGAGAAGAGACGTCCAATTACTCAACCCAATTCTTCCACTATACCCCATCTCCTTTAATTCCAGCTTTGTGGCTGGGTGGCTAGGACTGAACTGTATTCATTACGTTGTTATTCAGAATTACCATATGGTAGAACAAACATCTCTTTAACAATCCTTTTTTGCCCAAATGCATTACTAATGTAATTGCACATTATAACAGCCTCACTTCAGTATCACAATACATAGATTTATATGTGTGAGCATATTTTGCTTTTTTACACATATTCTTTTTCACTTTTCCTCCTCAGTTGGATTGTTGAGGTTGTAGTAAAAACTCTAAGGGAGGGTTATAATAAAAATCTGACAGCGTTTCAGTGCTTTCATCTCCTGGATGTTTAAGCAAACAATTCAACTGCTCTTTACATTTAGTATTCAAATCTCTACCTCTAGTACATTCAGAAAATAGATTTAAATGGGGTTGTAGATAGTTGAAAAACTTTGAAAAGACATTCCTAAAAGGTTTTCAGTTAATGTTGAGTTCAGTAGACTGAACCTTTTATTAAAAGTAATTTCTCAAATATTTCAGATGTACTTTAAATATAGGATCAGTTAAAAGCTATTCTTGAAAATGCTGGAAAGACAGCTGCTTGTTAGCATTTCTGACAAATGACAAGTCTTTTCCTCACATAAAACTCATTCTCCCATGCCATCTCCGAAATTATCCCAATGCTCCTCTAGTTCATATGGTTTCAGTCTCTGTGTTCTGGGGTCATGTCTGGACCTATGCAGGTAGAACTTGGGCTGTTAGGAGAAGGGGTGAGTCCAGTTTTTTTAAAAAAAATAAAACAAGGACATATTTTGGTTGGCAACATTTTGGTTTTTAAACAGGCTTGCTGTGTGCTGGTAGCTTCTTTGTGCATCTTGCCTAGACACTTAAATCAGCCCTTCTCCTCATATATTTCCCCAAAACAACTCATTTGGATACTACTGGAAGAAAACAGTCTCCCCGTTCTGCCTTCTCCACTTGACTTAGGCAGTGGGGAAAAGGTATCAGGGTCTGTTTCTTGTTACGAATAACATCTTGGCTTGTTTTGGGGCCCAGAGTTTGCTACGTCATAAAAATACAATATCTAAGTGGCAAATCTCTGGACGAATTCCTCCAAGTTCCTGGAAAGTGAAGGCTTCTACCTAAAACATAGAACAGGGGCGCGCGCTTTTTGGCTGAGTCACCAGGGTTTTTCCTTCTACTCAAATGAACATTGGTTTCAGAAAACTCCTTCCAGGTAAGTTGAGTGCCCCATAATGGCTTATTTGTGAATCACCCCCAGGGCAGAAAATTTCCCTCTGCACTGTTCATTAAAAATTTGGTTACACTTCACTCTGTTAAAGTCAAATCATTAAATTTCTTTTTGTTTGTTTTCTTTAACAGAAACTTTGATATCAGCTGCCGATCACTCAGTGCAGGTCTGGGGACATATCTACATTGGTGGTCGAAGCAGCTTTCTAGATGATCGAGTTTGCTAGTTTCTGCCCCTCCCAATTAACAATCAGACATTCCTTTGGGGGGCATCTCAGTGGATAAGCATCCCCAGGTAGTCATATTCCTTTTTAGAATGAACAAATTCTGTGGAAGAAACACTGTGATGAGCACAATTTTACATCAGTGCAAGATAGATAGTAAGAAACCTGCATTATAACTGCATGTTCTCTCCCTGAGTCCCCAGCCATATAACATGGATGTCATAACTGCCATTCGAAGGTGAAAATTGGCCCCGCCTTCTCCTTTCCCCTCCTTGTTGTCCTTTCATGGATTTTCTGGCAAAATCCATTCCCGAGTACCTTCATTGTTGACAATGTCTGTATTTCCTAATAAACAAGTGCTCCCTGGTATTGTGACCATCTTGCTAATGGATGTACATAATGGGATCGATTGAGGTCCATAACCTGCTGTTTGTCAGACTCCAGTGAAGCCCTAGCTATGAAGATGTGAATGCACACGGTGTGCTGCCCTGTCCTTATCTAACACAAGCCCTTTGCACCAAGGACCCTAGTTGGAGACTCGCGCTGCCCCCTGTGAAATCTGCCTTCTCACTTTTTGGTGTGATTCAGGACTTTGGAGTCTGGAAAGATTGAGGAGCCCCCCCTTGCTGTAATAAGAAACAGACATAACATCTCTTTGCCACTACTACAGCCCACTTCCATTTTTGTTCTCCCTCCCACCCCCTTCCTTTTATTTGAAATTGATGCAGTCTGGGCAATAGATGCAGCTTGACTTGTTGGATGTAATTTTTTGCATCTTCAATTTTGGCCCCTTTAAGCCCTGTGAAGGGACAAAAAGTGTTGGAGGACCTGAAACATTTACGTGAACACAGGTTCTCCGGCGCTTGACGGCCAAATAGGCTACAGAGAAGCATCTAAGCCAGTTCACAGAGTGAGCGTGTGTGGGGACTTCTCGCTGCCATGGACCCTTGATGCATGCTCCCCGCGCTCCAGTGGTCCCGTGTCAGAGGGCGGAGTTTTCGAAAGGAGGCCGCCAAAAATAAAAGGCAAAGAGACGGGATCGGCTGCAGCGATTTCCCACAGGAGGAGGGAGTGTGCATCGGTCTGGTAACAAAACAGGGAATGTTTCTCATTTTTTTAAAAGAAAAAGTCAATCTGTGTTTTATCTTGGATATATTTTGAATATTCTTTGTAAAATGCAGATTTTTAATGGGTTGTTAAATTTTAATGTAATACTGCTTTTGTTTGTCAGTTTTTTTATATCAAAACAGTACACTAACATTTACTTGTTTTTCTGTCCTCATTTCTGAAAACTCAGATGTTTATGACTTTAAATGTTTGCATCTGGGTTCTCTTTGTTCAGGTTACACTGTAAACAATATGCTAAAATTTTCACTAAAATGAATGTGGTGTGATCAAATGTTAGTGTGTATTTTTAGTTATCTATTTATGCAAACTGGCTATCTTGAGATATCTTTTGGATATCAGGAAGAGGGGAAAATATTTAATTATTTTTAAGCCTTTTTGGAAAAGGTTTGTGTCCTATCCCTTGTGATAACCTGAAGGTAAGTGAACTGTGCTGCTAGTTTTTGTAGACTTCTCCTAACAGAGTTAAAGTATTCAGCAGTTCTCTCTCTCGCTCACTCTGGTTTGCTGCATTTGTAATAAAAACAGGACATTTGTTCCCTTTTGAAATGCTGTTGTGGAACAAAATTGCCTGAATTATATAAGACAAGGTTTCAAAGATGACAATTTGTGTGTGTGTACGTGTGTGTGTGTGACATGCATGCAGCAAAAGATGGATGAATTTGAGAGGAATTATGAACTGCTTTGACTTGATATTTGTTTTCTGATCACAAACTCCTTTTTGTGCACAATTATCTTAAGTTTAGCCTTTTGCTCTGTTAGGAAGAGTCTATACTGTCTTTGTATTTTACAAATACTAACTTTTTTCTTTTCTCTTGTTACTGTCACTTGCATTTGTGCTCCCCACCTTCTGTTGGCACATCCTTCCTCCACTGCTCTCCTCAATTCCTCACTGTGCTTTGATTGTCTTACAAGATGTGGAAGATGTGAAGTTTGTGATAAACTACGACTATCCAAACAGTTCAGAGGATTATGTGCATAGAATTGGCCGTACTGCCCGTAGTACCAACAAAGGCACTGCCTATACATTCTTCACACCAGGAAATCTGAAACAGGCTAGAGAGTTAATAAAAGTTCTAGAAGAAGCCAATCAAGCCATCAATCCAAAACTAATGCAGCTTGTGGACCACAGAGGTGGTGGTGGTGGAGGAGGTAAGAGATTGGAGTATTTTGGCTGTTTCAGTGTCTTTAAGCTGGGTTTGGTTTCCCAGCATGTGATAACACTTCATTAAATTTGTGAAGAGGATAAATCATTCTTTAAAACAAATACATTTCCTTCTGTATATCTTGACTCATCCAAACTTCATTATTTCCGTTATTGGAAGATGTTTCCAGAGCCCAACATCTGCATATTATGTGTCAGAAATATTTCATATATTGCCAAAGCATATATATTACTGGAAATCCAGGTTATATGGTATTTCTCTGGAATGATACCTTTAGAATTTTGGACATTTTAAACATGCTGGAGAACAAAATTAGAATATTGTTTGTGTGTCATAACTCCTGCAGGCTACTCATAAAAGAGAGTTTTGTTCTTGCAGTAGTGTTTCTAACCTTTTTAATAATTAAAGTGGGTTCTAGTGTGAATAACAGCATTCCATGATGTCATGCTGGCCACACAACCATGGAAATGTCTTTGGACAGTGCTGACTCAATGACCATTGAAAGGGAGATGAACATCTCCCCCTTATAGTTAGCAACCATTAACGGAGTAAAATCTGCAGGGAGTCCTTTACCTTTAGCGTGAATTACAGTTTTAATTAATCATTATATTTGTACCCAAAACAACTTGCACATCAGGTTAGCTTGCCTGTTGCTGCTATTACACATTTTTGATCTGTTTTTGGATAATCTGATTTAAAATTATAGCAAAAACTATAAAGATAAATAATAAATCTTCACAAATTATTTCTTTGTAGCCATTAATAGCTCACTCTATTCACGCTATCATGCCAGAATAAGGTTGACAAAAAAGGCGCTTTTTTTTTTACTATATAAAGAAACTTTATTGTTGGCTTGATGATTTTGTTTTTGTTTTCTTTTTTCTTTGATTTCTGTTGTTTTATTTCTACACATTATGACAAACACATAACATACAACATATAAATATATCCTCTTTTTAACAAGTGTTTCGTCATGGTTTGCTTTCCCCTGTGACTCCCCCCCATGTCTCTCATATTGTTTCATTTTCTTCATTGTCCCTTGACAAAAAAGGCTTTTGATAGGAATAGAAAATGACAGCTTTCAATAATAGTGAAGTAAAAATGATTTTCAATCTTTTGTCTGAATTTTTAAGAATAAAACAGTTGGGTGTGTATTATCAAAATAGTAAAGAAAAACCCTGTTAAATTACACAAGGCCTTCATGACGAACTAGTAAACATGTCTAGTTGTATTGAAAATATTCAGTGGAAATTACTAAATTCAGGTCTGTATGTATGTATATATTACCAGGTGGTCGTTCTCGTTACCGCACAAGCAATTCATCCAACAATCCTAATTTGATGTACCAGGAGGAGTGTGAGCGAAGGCTCCGGGGAGTTAAGGATGGCCGAAGAGACTCAAGTAATTTCCGAGACCGTGATCGGACTGACAGTTTTGCCAATGGAGCCAACAAAGCCTATGGTGGTGCTTACGGAAATGCAACTTCTGCATTTGGGGCACAGCAAAGCCAATATGGTTATGCCCAGGGAGCCTATGGAACTGCAACTTATGGAGCAAGTGGTTATGGGGCAGAATATGGTGCTGCTGGGTATGGGGGAGCCAGCACTGCTAATGCTGGGAGAAACTCACAAAGCACCAACCAACAGCAATATGCAGGGATGGGCCGTTCCGGCCAGCAGCCACAGCCTCTCATGTCGCAACAGTTTCCTCAGCCTCCTGGCACCAGTGTGATGGGCTATATGGGGCAGACTGCCAGTTATCAGTATCCTCCACCGCCACCACCCCCTCCTCCTTCACGCAAATGAAGCCACTTCATTTAGTGGTTATCAGTGAAGATTTGCAACCCTGTCTCACTTTTTCTGTCTCCCCCTTCTCAACACCATCTCCATAGTGATGTTTTTTCTTAATGCAGGCTAGCTTTAGAGTTTACCATCCAAATTGTGCCCACAAAAATGGTCCTGGTACACTTTAATTGATATTCTTTTTAAAAACTAGTATCAACTATGGAAAACTAATTACCTTATGGCCTTGCATTATATAATCTGAAATTTTCTCTCAAAAAAGAAAGCTCTACAAGGCAGATTTGTCCCAGTCCAGCTGTTATTGTGTCTGAGGCTTGTGTATGAAAAGGAGTACCTCCTTTTTAACGGAATATTAAATGTGTGATTTTTGCTTACTGAAATTGAGACTTAGATTTTCTACAGCTAATGAAATGAGGCCTTGGATTTGACATAGGAGAATTTGGGAAGATAATTTCTCTGGTTTGACTCTACTTATTCTTTCAAACTTCTACAAAAAGTTAAAAAAAAATTTGAGTTTAGCTAGCATTTTTGCAGCTTCTGAATATCTTACCAGCCCTATGCATAAGGGGTATAAGTGTTGGAGATTAATGTTCTGTTGCAATGCATTTTCACCTTAGATGTAATCACAGAATTGCTATCCTTTATTTTTATTGGATTTTTCTATGGCTCTTAGATTTCGCCCAAGATATCACAAATGACATCTGCTCCATAATTTCAACTCTGGGGTTGAAGTTGTACTTATAACAAAAGATATATCTATAAACAAGGGGAATCTATACAGTTCCTTTTTGTTCATCTTCTGATCCATTTACTTAGTTTCAAGATTCCTCACTGGACATACGTGAGATCCCACTGCATTAAGCAAAGGTGTTCCATTTTTCAGATTTACTTAAGCTAAACAAAATCTTAAAATCTCATAAAGGGATGGTGAGGAGATAGCTAATATGTCTTGAAGCTGCATTTATATCCACATCTGACTAGGTTTCCAATGGCTTTATGAGTGAATTTCTTCAGCTGGCTCCTATACTCAGCTTTTACAGGTAGGTAGCACCCTAGATTTTAGGAGGAGAGAGAACTTTAGCAAACACTTCCATTCATTTTTCTTTTTTTTCCCAGTCTGAGAAAGGTTTAAAGTTGGGGAGTGGGGAGGGTGGGATGGGATTATTCAAATATTAAAGTTTCTGTTTTGTAAGTAGCAGGAGAAAGTTGATAGTAGTTGGTTTCACCTGTTATGTCCAGATAAACATGGCAGGAAAATCTCTTCTGTCCTAAGAGACAGAATCTAGGGTTTTTTCTTTTTTTTTCCTTTTTTTTTTCCAGTTTTGGGAAACAGGTTGTTAAAACAACTGAGTTATTTATAGCAATGTGGGTTTGACTTATAAAAATGGGATTTAAATGCATATTTCTCAATAAGAGCAGGCTGGAGAATAATAACCACTTGTGTGCCCGCGCACATCATACAGGTAGGTTGTTGGTACAGACCTTGTATAGTAAAGGCTTGCTAGTTAAAATCCTCTTTCTCAGTTTGAGTTTCCATAATCGTAATTAAGATATATATTTGGCAGTTACCTTCATTGAAAATATTAGAAATGAACATTAATTTACTGAACACTGCCTGATTTGTATTTTCTTTCTTAATAAAAACATCATGGAGCTGCTGTTCATGCAGAAATAAATCTACAGGCCTAGAGGAGGAGTGGGGGTGGGGGTAGAATAAATTCTACCCCATTGTCTTTAAAGAGATTTGGTCTTCATCTTTGCCAATAGAAAATTGTATTAGGGCCTTACAGTGCTGTACTGTAGCTTGAACATAGTTACAGCGTGGTGTGTGTTGTGCTCGGACTGAGCATTAACAAATAATTGAACTCTGACATATACAGCTTGTTTCCACGTATCAGTTTAAAAATGTGGCCAATTGGTAATAATATTTGCTCAGTAAATATACCAATATCCAGCCTATATTTCCTTTTACAAAAGTCATTGTGTAGGCTTTGTTTAGTTAAAAGATAACAGACTCTTAAAACCCTGCAGGCTTCTTAGGTTGAATCATTGGGGACTGTTTTTCCCCCATATTGGTATTTGAACACATTCCTGTTCTGTGAATAAAGACTTGAAAAGAAGAGATTCATAGCTCTGTGATGTTCAGGCACAGTATATTAAAAAGCTATGTTACTATTAGTTTGTAAATTGTCCTTTTGATACCATCTTGTTTTCTTTTGTAGGTATGAATAAAAACACTGTTGTCAATAAAATTCAGAAATCTTGTTTTTTTATTTAAAAATACAGTTGAACATTTAAAAATGTTTTCTCTAATCCCTTGAGGGAGCATTGATAGATTAGGAAAGAGTGTTAGGTCACAGTGTTTTAGTCTTTATAATCATTTGAAAATTGGTGTGAACTTTTTAGAAAAGGATATAGCCATTATAGAGGATACAATGGTTAAATCATAATCTGGTTTCTTCAGTTTTGAAGGAACACTTTATAAAAATACTGTAGATGAGTCATCTTCTATGCTAAATAGTTTAGTTCTGAAATGTTAGTTACTTAGACCAAGTCCCTTTGGTGCAATCATGTTTTCTAATTGAAATGTAAAAGAAAAAGGCAAATGCTCTGAATTCAAATAGTGACATGGCAAAAGAGTCTTGAATCCTGAAACGGGGACTTCATCTGCTTTCTTCCATTGTGCACATCTTCATATAGGCATTGGAAGACTCAGTTTCTTCCCTTTTAGTACTAAAAGAAGAGGAGGAAAAATAGCTCAATAGTAGAAAGCAATGGCCTTTTAGTTTCCATATTTTTATACTATACAAAGAACATTTAATGGTGTCTTTAGCACAAGAAAGTACATCGACTTCTATGCTAAAATGAATTGTTTTTTCACCTTACTACTCACTCAGTAATATCTAGCAGTCCTAGAATGCAAAGATTGGGGTGGAGGACAACACGGTGTAATTAGAAGTTAGTATACTTTTTATTTCTGCTTGTGATTTATAAGGGTTATGGATATTTCCTCCAAAATCCTGCATGTGCATTATTTTTGTTAAAAGTTATGAATGAAAAAGTACAACTAAGGTGATGGGAAAGCTTCTAGGTTCACAAACTATGATTTCCCTCATAAAACAAATATTCAACTAATCAAAAACAAAATCACTGATTGACAGCTGTCTCAAAAGAAGCTTTTGGGGGGGAAGAAGTATTCAAATTTGGAAGCAGAGCCTGCTGTGTGTTTGCTTAGGCTCAGCTGAAACAGGTTTTGACAGTGTTCTCCCAAGGTAGGAATTGTGTCCAAAGTTGTTCTAGAAACCCTGTCCTCTTAAATTGCTCATAATCCAAGAAATAACCCAAACCTGTGACTCATGACTCAGGAGATAGCATGTCATAATCCATTTTTTTCTTAATCTTTTGGTGATCCTTACCTTTGGTGACATAGAGATAAAAAAAATCACAATAGAAGATCGTCTGTACCACTCCAGAAACAACAGCAATTTGATCAAAGAAGCTTTCTGTGTAATAACGCCAGATCCAGTTGGCAAGATAAAGCGCACGATAAAGGCCCAAAAAGAAAAGGTAATGTGTTGTGATTGTCTCAGCTTCACCTGTTTTGCTAATCATAAAAAGTTGTGGAAGGATAGCCACTGATTCTAGATAAATTGAGAAAGTCCATAGTATCTGAGGAAGAACAGTAAATCCAAAATAAATATCCAAAACATAGACACAAAAAGATACAAATATACATAAGCTATTAAATAAGTAGTTTCAGAAAGCTGAGCTCACAAAAATATGGACATTATTGTACTTAAGCAGAAACAAATATCTTACCTCTAAAGGAGTGAATTTGTAGTTTTCTAAAAACGAGAGACCTGTGACAGGAATCAAAAGGAACTCAAGACGGAAAGAATCCTGTTCGCTGTCAAAAGTTTTCCGGAATTTTCCATAGATCAGGTACACAGTAGCATAGGCACAAAGTAAGAAAATAACCTACAGAGAAATAGGAATCATTTATGCTACTACGATCTTCCCTGTTCAAGGGCAGCTTTTCATAATTGATCAGTGATACTAATCAAACACAGACTGGTAGAACCTCCAAGATTTAACATCTGATGAAGTGAGCTGCAGTTCCAGAAAGCTTTTAGGTCCAATGAAGTAAGTTAATCTTGAGGTTTCTACTTGACTGGCTTTCCCCATTTTAACTTAAAATTATTTAACAGTTAAGAGAAATAAATTTCTATAGGTTTTCTGTCAAGCAAATGGAGCAAAGCTTTATGGTATGGAAGCAAGTGCTGCTATACAGGTATTACCTAATTATTGGTACTACGTTACATTTATGTAACATGCAGTACCCCCAGCTATGCACCTCATGTATTGTCTTCTTATCCACCTTGCTCAGCAGTGGATAGAATGGTATCATCTTTTTCAGAGATGCATCAGTCCTTATAATTCATGTGGAGTTGAAGTATGATGTTTTTTTTTCATGATTCTTATTTCCAGTTTAGCTTGATAATTTTCTAGTACTAAATAGCTGGTTTTCATGGCTGTTGAATAAACAGCCTCCTCCAACACTTCAAATGTGTCAATCTCTCTCTTGTGCAGAGTCCATCCTTTGTACCTCATAACAGGAATGCCATGTTATGAGTTGGCCATTAAATGATAATACTACTTAATGACTTTTTCACAGTAAGCTATAGTTGTAATTCTGTATAATTTTAATTATTAATATTATTGAATATTAATGACTGCTTTCATGCCATCATGCATGCTCTGTGCATTGCAATGGGAGGAGAGTAGCATTTTTAAAAATCTCAGTGAAGATTAGTCCTAGGATGCAGGTGGCTTAATCAGCACTGCTAAGAGAAAGGTATATCTTGTTGCTCTTTCGTTATTGCCATGGAAATGGGAATTTCTGCATTGCACTAACTGCTTCCTGAATATGAAGCTTGTCTTCTTTTCAGTCTTTTTTTTATATGTCTCTATTCATGCAGGAAAGCATTTCAGTGTATTTTGTGAGTTTTATAAGTTTGTAGAGAAATTAAGGATATGGGATTTAGCATATCTAAACTTTTGGAAGCTGGGGGACAGGTTCAACTGGTAAATTTGACAATAGGAACGTAGAAATAATTTGCAGCTTCCCACTTTTAATCCCACTGGGATGGGATATGAAAAGCTGGAGAAAGCAAAAACAACTATGGTACTGAGCCTTTTGCTGCCTGGGTGTTTAATTGATTAATTGCAGTAGTTAAGTTAGTAAAAGTGAATCTGGCTCACCCATTGACTTTGCTTATCAGAAAGTTACAAAAAGTGATCGCATGACTCCAGGACACTGCAACTGTCATAAATACGAGTCAGTTTCCAAGCATCTGAATTTTGATCATATGACTTTGGAGATGCTGCAACAGTCATAAGTATGAAAAACAGTCATAAGTCACTTTTTTCAGTGCTGTTGTAACTTTGAATTGTCAAACAAACTGTTGTAAGTCAAGGACTACCTATAGATGAATAATCTAAAATTATAGTGTCTTAATTTGGAAATGGGAGGGGGAATTATTTAGCTATTCCTTATTCAAAATGGGCTACCCTTAAAAATTGCATGACTTAAAACATCTGAATTACTCAATGAATGAATCAACTAGTTTTATTCTCCTGTTTCCTTACCTTCATGATGGTATTGTAAAAGGAGATGAAGGTTGTGAAGAGGTCAAGGTAACGGCTTGTGAAAACAAGTGCAAAGAGGATCTGACTCTTTCCTGAAATACCTGCACACATGAGATATGAACAACAAATATAAGGGAAACCAAGGAAAGGCTGTTTGAGGCTTTAAGCCTAAAGATGCAGATTACTTAGTTGGCTGCGGGAGGCAGCAACTGATACCTGATGCCACAACTGCCCAAGAGAATCCTCTGAGATCAAAGTACCAGCTTCTGTCATGGAAAGAGACAGTACTGGACATTCACTCAGGCAGTTGAGTAGTCCAGCCCAGGCCTCCAAGGTTCACAACCATTGTCTAATGGTTGCGATTGCAAAAGTGTGTTACTTTAAAACCAGAAAAAAAAGCTGTTCTAGGTAAATGAACGCATAGCATTAGGAAAACAGTTCTTTTTGCAAGGTTCAGAAGCTTATTGTTAAGGCCTTTAGAATTCAGAGGAAACTTTTCTTTATAACCTGAAACTAGCATTTTCTCTCAGAAATGGAACTTCTGGGATTAAAAACTTCAAACTCCTCTACTGGTTACCCAGATGTTTACATTCCAGATCTAGCAGCCCTGCTCAAAAAAAAATGGTATTTTTTGATTGTTCAAATGGCTTTTATAAATAACAGTGTGATTCAGTAATGAAATATTGTGTGTGTATTTGTGGATCGCCAGTCTAAATGTGTTTGAATATTAGTAGCTCAGATTGGTAGTTAAGCTGTCGGTTTGAGCTCTGAGTTTAGTAATTTGGTTGCAAATGTTTCATCGCCATACGAGGAGACATCATCAGTGCGTTTTGAGTTGTTTTGAGTCAAAACGCACTGATGATGTCTCCATGAATGGTGATAAAACATTTGCAATCAAATTGCCAAACTTGGAGCTCAAACCAACAGCCCATCTCTAGTTTAAAGATATCAACATAGATATCTATCTATACAGGGGTGGGTTTTTTTGCTTTGATTTATATACCGCCCTTCTCTGGAGACTCAGGGTGGCTTACAATGCGTTAAGCAATAGCCTTCATACTTCTGTATATTTATACAAA
>JANHZT010007384.1:114080-124267 GCA_032468215.1 Stegonotus admiraltiensis | reverse complement strand
CTCGCAGTAATTGCAGGCAGCTGGAAGCTAAATACTACCTTTAACAGTAGCATTAGTCTGCTGTGCAACTCAGGCTCTTTTTATTAAAGTAGATCTTTACGTAATGATGAGATAACAAAGTGTTCAGCTTTTTTAAAACAAGTTATTAGCTAGAAGGGCCCCAAATTTAAGAAATATCTTAAAAAACTGTTGTTATCCCTCGTGTAAAAGAAGCCCAAATATTATTCTTTGCTTTAGTTTCTTTGAAAACTCATTTTGCTCTGTTGTATCAAAGGAAAAAAATGCCGGAGTTATAACCATGACTTTTTAACCCCTTGCACACCCAGTAAAAGGAAACTCAGCATTTCTCTAAATAACCTGTTCTACTGATGAACTATTCTTATAGTTAGGAACTCTGCCCTAACATTCAGATGGGATTTGTCTGTCTTATTTAGACCCTTGTCATTCAGAAACAAACTTCCAGGGGTTCTCAAACATAATACACAAACCATCAACGTATTCTTTCAGTACACTGAGATATACTCCATCTGGCCCTGGAAATTTAAACTAATTCAAAGTAAATAAGTATTCCTTAATCATGTTTCCACCATACTTGGTTTTCAATCCCGACACTTCATCCTGCCCTTCACAATTGCCTGATGGAACACAAACTCTTTGTAAGAAAAGGCTGAACCCAACAGAAGTTGAATAGATTTCCTTTTCCTTTGTTATCTGTCAGCTTTTTGCCACATTCATTGAGCACCCAGCACTCTGACAGTTCTTTCATATTTTGATCTTATTAGAAGAAGATCGGTTCTTAAGTTGTTCTTAATATCCTTCACGAACCTCAGATCACTTGGTGAAAGCAAAAAGATGATACGGTTCTCATAAATCAGGCACTTCGAATGGTTTCAAAATCTTCATCTGGCAGTTTCAGTAATTGGAAGAAACTTCTCTGCATTCACTATGCATGTGAGAATGTTCTTCCAGAAGCCGATTGCAACAGTTAGTAGAATTCCTCTTTCCTATGGAGCAAATGCATGGAACTTTTTTCTAGCTACTGCAATTGCTGGAAAAGGATTCCTTTCACTGTTGGAAGCAGCTGCATTGTTTCTGAAGCAGTTTTAAAGGAATGTATTACATAAAGCTTTGTTAAATCAAAACACACATCAAAGCTTTGCACGGTTCTATTCTAAATAACAAAGTTGAATTTACTTAGTGAAATCAACATTTAGCTGGGGTTTTTTTTTTGAAGGAAAATTCTCTTTTTCTCTATCTCAGAGGTTAACAGCAGCAATATCCAATTTCCTCAAAGTTTGCTTTATTGCAAAGTCTTTTATTGTCTAAGGAGTTCCAATATAAATTATGTCTGTTACATTTATTCAGAACAAAGAAACTAGGAGAAATAGAAAGCTGGCCTACCAGGGTCTATTTCTACTTGGAATCTTCAAGTAGGATTGAAAACTATTTTATTATCCAAGTTTTCATTTACCTAATATAAATGAGAACTGTGCAGCTAACCGTTGAGGAATAAGGTTTGAAACTCACTGACAGGAAAAATGCAAAAGTATCATCATTTGATTATAGGACATATAATCTCGGTTTAGGACATGAAAGATCTTTATTGGAAATGGAGCATGGTAAATGTCACACAGTATGTGAAAATGGGTGTTGTTGTTGGAGATGATTTGAGTTTAAAGGGGAAAAAACCCCCACTGTATTTGTTTGATGAAACAGAAAATCTAGCCAATTTCTGTCACGGTTGAAGCTGTGTTGCCTTTTTTTGACTGACATCAGCTTAGAGATCAAGTTCTCTTTGTTCTACTGCTATCCCTAAAGCATGCAGTGGAGAACATGGCCAACTCATTCTTCAGTTTTAAAATAGCCACAAAATCTTATTATAAGTTGAATTGTTGAATTGCTTATACTATGTACATCGAATCAGAGAAGTCCATTTCTCACCATGAAAATTCCGTACACCCCTTCGCTTACTTTTGAATGCTGTAACAAGCTGGCAGAGACTACTTCTGTTTCCATCATTGGCCTTATTGTAGCACACCTTGCTTTGGCTAGGAAGACTTATAACATTTAAGGGCCAAAGGACTCGGAAGGTTGCCTATAAAGGAAGAAATATATAGCAGTAGTGTGTGTGTGTTGGAGGCCGGGGTTGAGCTCATGGCAAATGTATTTTTCTCCATGAAACTCAGTGGAGATGATCTCAGAAGCACTATTGCTGTTAATTTCCAGCTGTTCCAGAAGACGAACTCCCCCCCCTCCAATATCCCTCTTGTAAGGAACACAGTTTGCTAAGCAACAGTGCTAGTAGATTGCACCAAATGGGTCAGCTGGTTTGCAGCTGGAGACTGCTGGTAACTCAGACTTCATCCTTTGCATTCTTGCAATGGATTGATATTTCAAACGTCTCATTCCCCTTTGTTTCTCTTTAATACTTCTATCATCAAGGCTAAACTGATGTCACTCTGTGTGGCAATGTGAGGAAATACGACTTCTGTTCAATGTAAATCTCAATTTTAGTCTATCGCTGAGCTTTAGGGTAACGTAAGACTCGAATAGCATTCAGCTTTGGAAAAGCTCTTTCCTTAAGCTTAGAGTTTTAAATCATTGATTTGTTGTATTTATTGGAGGTATTATGAAGTTGAATCAATTTTAAGTATTTGACAATTTTCTTTTTTCAGAGACTAAAGCATGTCTGCATATCCTTGTTGGAATGAAAGCAAAGGATTGTGCTAATTCGTCACATACTGTTTGAAAAACCCTTTTGGAGAAGGTATGGGTTAGAATATCAATTCCTTGCCTGTAGAATGCTGGTGCTTGAATAAAGTCCTGTTTAAATTACCTGTGATGGAGAATGAGAACGTTGCCTGTGCCCCCACTTTTTGAACAGAACATTGTTATCTGTCCTCTCACAGGGGATGAACATTGCCTATTTCTCCTCAAATAAAATCCAACCCATAAAAAAAAGAAAATATTAACACAGTGAAATACAATACAATATGATAAAACAGCAACAGCAGCAATAGTAGCCCAATAAGTCTAAGGAGATGATATGCCCAAGTTAGCTAATTAGGCCCAAGCTTGTTGAAATAATAGTCTTTATGTAGATATTCTTTAAGCGCCACGAAAGAGGGACCCAGGTTTATTTCCAGCTGAGTGTGAGAGCTCTATTTTGGGTTTCAACAAGGAGAACACTGCCTCATGTGTTTCAGCTAACAATAGATCTTTTCTGTATCCGAATAATGTAAAGAGGAAGTCATAAGTTTCTTTCTGTGTAGGTTGTGGGAAGAGGGGCTAGTTAGTGTATTGTAGCAAAAAAAAAATCTGAAGAAGCTCAGTAGCATCTTTTCTGACTAAGACATTTTATACAAGGTGTAAGCTTTGAAAAGCTGCAGTTCACTTCATCAGAGGGGGAGACAGTAATTTTCCATCAGTCTAGCTAGTCTTTGTCTCTGATGAAAGTGGCTGCAGTTCACCAAAGCTGATGCCTCTTAACAAAATTTATTAGTTCAGAAAACGTGCTATTGGGCTCCTTCAGATGTTTTTCTGTCCAGGTGCAGCACTTGGTGTTTGAAAGTGTGCTGGGGACCACCTTCCAAAAAATAGGCGTGACCAGAACAAAAAATAT
The DNA here is from genome assembly GCA_032468215.1 of Stegonotus admiraltiensis. Lineage (NCBI taxonomy): Eukaryota > Metazoa > Chordata > Lepidosauria > Squamata > Colubridae > Stegonotus > Stegonotus admiraltiensis. The sequence goes on along the minus strand of JANHZT010007384.1, from coordinate 120,645 downwards.
TGTAGGTGGTCTGGATGCCAGACGTAAACAAAATTGGATTTAATGTAAGTTACATCATCCATGACTTAACTTTGTGTTTAATACTTTTCTTATAAAGTTATATTTGGAGCTGACTTTTGAAGAGACTCTAGGGGATGCACTGATGTTTTGGAAGCTGCATGTGGCTTTGGGGATCCACATGCATCTCTAATGCATAAAAAACAAAATCAGATTTATATAAGAAGAAATAATCTCTTAGTTGTCCGAGATCCAAACCATTTAGGCTTAAAATGGAAGTGCAGGAATTTCAATTCAGCTTGGAAACAAGCTACAATATAAACATTTCTCTTTAACGAAGGGGTTTTCTCTTCAACTGGTTTTCATTGTTCTCTTTAATTCTTTCTGAGGTTCTTATACATTTATATCATTACGTCCCAAAGGTGCTTTTTTCAAAAGGCAACAAAACTTTGTTTTTCCTTTGAAGATATTTCATTTCTCATCCAAGAAGCTTCTTCAGTTCTGACTGAATGGTGGAGGATGAAGGATTATATTCCTTGCAGTCATCTGGTTGTTAGATTCTTTCTGAGAGTTGTTGAGACAACTTGGAGATTCATCTGTATCCTCAGGGTCACCTGAATAGTGCAATGGGATGTGGAATAATGACTGAGAATCTTCATAGACATTTATATCAATAGTAGAAAGAAAGTCTGGGGATTGTTCTCATACTGGGATGGTAAACTATAAAACTGCAGTTCATTTCATTTACTGCATCAAATTTAGACAAGAATTTTTTTGGAACCATTGAAAACAAAGCAAGTAAACAGGGTGGAAAAAAATTGAGGTTTTTAAAACTGTGGCAGAAAAGCAAAATTGATATTTGTTTGAATCTCTATGTAGTTTGTGGTTATGAATTATTGCAGTTGACTCTTATCCTTAACAGTTAAGTGCGAGAGTCTTCTTTCCATGCTTATAATACAGGGGTGCCAAATGCAAGGCCCATGGGCCTTTTCTGGCCCACGGGATGCTTAGATCTGGCCTGCGGGGCCACCCTGAAAACAGCGAAGGACCGGCCCATGGTGCCTCTGCCAGTGACCCTCCCGAGCTCCATTTTCGCTGGCGGAGGGTTGCAGGAGGCTGTTGTAGCTGAAAATGGAGCTTAGGAGCCTGTTTTCACTGGCTCCTTTCACTTGGGCCACCACAGGCGCCCCTGACATGAGTGACGTCAACCTGACCACACCCACCCTAGCCCCCCAAGGTTAAACACAATCCTGATGCAGCCCTCAATGAAATCGAATTTGACACCCCTGTACAACCTTTACAATACAGCTATTAATATTGCTTAACACATTGTAAGCCGCCCTGAGTCTCTGGAGAAGGGTGGCATATAAATCAAAGCAAAAAAAAAAAAGATGTGCAAACTAGAGAGTTTTTAATTTTTTTTAATAAGAACTCATTCACATTTGTGTTAGAATACAATTTCAAATTAATAAAAAAAACATTGGACAGGTATTGTTTTATCCCTGAGTTCAAACTTTTAGGTTTAGGTTTTAGATTTAGTGAGCTTATATACAATGCTTGCTGAATTGTAGCCTTAAGTGAGGATTCAGTCAACACTGCAAGCATATTATTACACCTTATAGATTTCTATTCTGTTTCTATCTCATGATTCCAATTAATCCAATTAATTTACAGTGATGTGGTAATTCAAAGCGACTTACCAAATGGGTAAGAACTTATGTGTGAAGAGGTACAGTATATCATTTGTTTGTTTGTGTGTGTGTGTGTCAAATTTAATCATGAAAAAAGTGACCTGATCAATAAACTGAAATGATACCCGGATTTGCACAATCTGAGGTTGCTAACAGACTTTGATACTTTATAATGAACTGCTGTTTTGCATACGTGAATGAGGAAATTGTCCTAGAACCCGTGTGTGACATAAATAGTAGATTTGTACAGAATTGGTTCACACCTTCATTAGCAAGGCATGAACAGGGTAGAAATAAAGTTATTAATGATTTGTGTATGAACTAAGCTTTTCTTTCTTTGCAAACAAAAAATATTGGCTTTTTTTTTTTGCATTAGAAACGTTCTTTCACAGAAGGTAGGTCGTTTTTCATCTGAGATTAATTTTTTCCTGTGACATTTGGGATGAATGGTTCAGCAGAACAAATTATTCAGTATGTTTCAGTTTCAAGCTTCCAAAGTGGAATTCAGGTTTTAACATCAGGATCCAATTAAATGATAGTTGGATCTGACTGCAAGAAATAATGGCCCAGAAGAGAAACTGTAGTATTTGTTGATGGTATTTCTCGATGTTCCTATTTAGAGTTCTTCTGTTTTAAATAGAAATCTGGACAATGCCCAGCAAAATATAAAACCATGTATTCCATTCAACAGCTGAACACATGGTCACACCCAAGCATGACTGCTTTATTTAACAATTGGTTGTTTTGCTCTAAGCTGTTCTTAGGTGCCTGCCAGCATTTGTGAACTTGGCTACAACTTTAGAGTTGGGGTAATGCTTTGAAAGATTCTTTTGCTACTGATCTGCTGTCCTTTGGAAAGAATGTGATTTGGTCATTATAAATAATACCTGTCCTGTAAATGTATCAGGCCCAACAATAGTTACCTATTGCCAACCTTTGTTTACATACCTTCCTGGAATATTGTTTTGATTTTGCCACAATGTTCATGTTAAGTACGGTAGATATAAATATAATAGATATCACATTGCATCATATTTGCCATAAAGGTAAAGGTTTCCCTTCTCTGGTTGTGTCTGACTCTAGAGAGTGGTTCTCCTCTCCGTTTCTTAGCTGAGAGAGCCAGTGTTGTCCAAAGACATTTCTGTAGTCATGTGACCAGCAGGACTATATGCTGAGATACATGGAACACTGTTACCTTCCCACCAAAATGGTACCTATCTATCTACTCACATTTGTCATAGCTTTATGGAAATGATAATGAAAGTATTTGAAATAACATCTTCTGACACTGAAGAAATAGTTAAGGAACCCATTTTCTGTGGCATGAAGGTTGCCATGGAAGATTAAGTCTCCAACCTGACTGATTTTAGGGACATGCCAAAAAATGTTTTGCTACTTCCTTTTTCCAGGCTATTTTGTTAACCACTGATGGTAGTCCAGGCAAAAAAGCACAAGCAGGAGTACTAACTCTATTTATATTATTAAATTATACTGACAAAATTTTGCAAGATGGGGAAAAAAAAATCTCCCCCCTCTTTCCTTTTATTCTCCAGAAAACTTGGGAAGGTCCCTTCTGAAATGTTTTCCACACCATTCCTGTTTCTGTGAGCTGAGATATCTTTTAAATACTGTTTGCCCAGTCTGTGGCTCTCCCTTCTCCTGCCTATGACTCCCAAGGTCACTTCCATTGCTACTACCCAGGCTAGCCTATAGCCTTGATACTGGTTCAACCAAAGAGTAGGCACATTAGAAATGGCTCTGAAATAAACTGTGCAACTTCTAATATTCCTAGTCATAGTTGCAATACTGAAAGCAAGTAATGTTTCTTTTCTAAGAATGTTAAACCAGTGGTGGGCTGCCGCCGTTTGTAACAACCAGTTCTCCCAGCACCAAAAATGTGAGCGCGCGCATGTGCATGGCTTCAAAAACACAGCGATCTAAGATGGAATAGCATTGAGGCGGGTGGACGGGTCCACCGTGGGTCGCAACTACCAGTTCGCCTGAACCGGTCAGAACTGGCAGCAGCTCACCTCTGCATTAAACACATAATGGCTCTGATTCTGTTCGTGGAATATCTTTTACCAATTCTGCAAGAGTTTCTTTGCCCATGTTTGAAAATACATGTATTACACAGTACCTTGTATGGGTAGACAAACATATAGGTAGTTCTTGAGTTACAACAGTTCGTTTAGTGACTGTTCAAAGTTACTACAGCACTGAAACAGTGACTTATCACCATTTTTCACACTCCCAACCATTGCTGCATCCCCACCATCACATGATCCAAGTTCAAATGCTTGGCAAATGACTCATACGTATTTTTGACAGTTGCTGTGTCCCGGGGTCACGTGATCACCTTATTGCAACCTTCTGACAAGCAAAGTCAATGGGGAAGACGGATTCACTTAACAACCGTGTGACTAACTTAACAACTGCAGCGATTCACTTAACAACTGTGTCAAGAAAGGTCGTAAAATGGGGCAAAAAATTATAAATGTTTCATTTAGCCGCAGAAATTTTGTACTCGGTTGTGGTTGTAAGTCGAGGAGTACCTGTACTTGCTGTACAGTCTTTGTTGAAGGATGAGTCAAGCTATTCTCCAAAGCACCTGAGGGCAGGACAAGAAGCAATAGGTGGAAATGAATCAAGGAGAGAAGCAACCTAGAACTAAGGAGAAAATTCCTGAAAGTTAGAACAATTAAACAGTGGAACAACTTCCCTTCAGAAGTTGTGAATGCTTCAACGTTGGAAGTTTTAAAGAAGATGTTGGATAACCATTTGTCTGAAGTGGTATAGGGTTTCCTGCCTAGGCAGGGGGTTGGACTAGAAGACCTCCAAGGTCCCTTTCAAGTCTGTTATTCTATTATTTGCTTTGAATGATGAGTAATGTATGACATTACCATTGCCTGATCTAGAACCTTCATCATCACCTTTTGCGATTCTAATGGGTTCAAAGATTGCCATGGATTTCATCCATTCTCTTGATCCACTGTAGGGACTAGATTACTTAGTGCACAGAGAATGCCACCTTAGAATTAGTCCAGGAGCTAATCCCAATGCCAGTGTAACAGCAGCTGTAACCTTGCATTAATACTGGTACCCTATTGTCAAATCCAGTAAGCCTATGTGGTTGCACAGCAGGTCATAAGATCAAAAGCCCCCCATCAATGTCATCAAAGAAGAATGGTTAGCAGGTTTTGTTCTGAATAAACAGCTGTTCATTGTAGTCCATAAAATTTGAGCAGGGTCAGTTGTATAAGAAATACTAATATAATGCTCTGAATACTTGATCACAATAACTTTTACATTACTTTGTAAGGCGCATAATGATTCTTACGACTTTGCACAGGAAGAAGCTGAGGAAGGGTGACTTATTAAGGCCATGGAGTTCATAATCTCATATCCTCTCTTTATCCGCTGATACTATGAAGTCTTACTGAACTTAATAGAATTTATGTTTGAATAGACATATTTCACATCTGTGGTGTTAATGACTTTGTTCTAAATTTTTGAACATGAAAACTTTCAGCTAAATGTCCTATGCCTCTAACTTCAGGACTTGCCAATAGGTCCATCAGGAATTTTGAGGATGTGTTATCCACACTTTCAGAGAATAGGTGCCATGGAGGGGGTGGCCAGTTTCAAAATAAGTCATTTATCAGAAAAAAATTGGTAAAGTTTCTTCCTGCCACTTCCTTGAACCTCCAGTGATTCTTGCCACATTAGTTAAGGTTTTTTAAACCATTTTCCTGGGCAAATAAGCCAATTTTCAAACATAGTGATAAGCTGTAACCACTCACCTTAATACTACAAATGCTTGGCGGGACCATCTTTAATTCAGATACATTAAAATGGAAAAGTAAATAGACTCACAAACCCATAAGCATATGTGCACTCACTAAGATATTTATACTTATATTTGGGGACATCTATCTGGATCCAGTTAATTTCTTAACCTCTTCCAGTATGGTACAGTCCTAAGGCAAATGGTCAAGTACATGGCAGAAAATCTTCTAATTCAGATGGAAAGGAGATGTTGAGTGTCTCAAGTATAACACAGAACTTCAAAACTTTGTATGATTGGCCACAGAGACTACTTGTTGAGCAGCAGTGAAAAAGAATAGAGTCCCATTAATAGCAATAGCACTTAGACTTATATACTGCTTCATAGTGCTTTACAGCTGTCTCTAAGCAGCTTACAGAGTCAGCATATCTGGCTCCTCATTTTACCCACTTTGGAAGGATGGAAGGCTGAGTCAACCTTGAGCCTGTTGAGATTTGAACTGCTGAACACCAGCTAGCAGTCAGCTGAAGTAGCCTGCAGTACTGCACTCTAACCACTGCCCCACTTCGGCTCTTAATGTCCATAACTCAGTGTTGTAGAACTGAACAATGTTGTAGAACTGAACAGAAATCTTCCATTGCTATACTTTTGAGATGGTTTGGCTGGTAGCAATGGAATCACTCTTAACAGTATTCTAATTACCAATCTCTAAATTGAACTGCTTCAACAATATTTCATGAACAGCTATGTCAAAAGCTGCAAAATAATCAACCTGGAAGTCCTTTATGTGTCTGCCAATAAAGTTTTCCAATGAAGGCAACCAGCTTTTATTACTGTACTGTATATCTGTTATAAAGCTCTATTATACTTAGGTCTGAAACCAGACTGAAACTGGATTTCAATGAATGGCTTCATTGAAACATGCTTATTACTTATTCCCACTAAACCTGAAGAAAACAGTATTTGCAATAGGGCCATGATGGCGAATCTATGGCATGTGTGCTACAGCTGGCACGCAGAGCCCTTTCTGCCGGCACGCCAGCCATCGCCCCAGCCCAGGTCCACCGCACATGCACGCACCTCCCATCGGCCA
>JANHZT010007384.1:51257-62232 GCA_032468215.1 Stegonotus admiraltiensis | reverse complement strand
ACAAGGAGAAGGAGAAGGAGAAGGAGAAGGAGAAGGAGAAGGAGAAGGAGAAGACAGTAAAGATATATACTTCATATGGATGTCTGACTGGTAGGGGTAGATTGTGAAGATTTCCACTCTTAAGATAGGTTTCCTAAGTGGAAATGTTTTACAAAAAAGAACTATAAAGTAGAGATTTGTATAAACAGATCTAAGTATCACAGTATATACTGGCTCTTTGATAGGTTTCTAACCAGTCAATTACTCAGATCTGCATTTCTCCAAGGCACTGGAGGTACATTGAAATAGCCGCATGTGGCCAATTCACTCACTCCTTTTTTGTTTTTCCAATTTTCTTTTCTTCTACTTTATTTCTTTTTTTAAAATTTCTGTGCTTCTGAGGAGTCTCTTCGAATATCTTATTCTTTTAACATCTTATTCTTGGAATAATGCAAAGTCCTGGACATGTTTGATTTCAAATTCTGTGTAGTTTATTTGATATTTGTTGTGTGGCATGGTTTTTTTTCCCAGGCATGCTTCTGGAACTACATTTTTTAAATACATGTGATGTACTGTACTTTCCAAACCACAAACATTAGTACAAGTGAAGGCAAAGGAGGAAGGCAAACCCTAGTAACCAATGTTATAATTCCCTTTGTATAGGTACTGATTATGTTGTCAAAAGCAATCCCCCCCAAACCAAAAACATAGTCCTGCATTTATAATAAGATATTATCTGTCTCTCTCTCCACTCATCTCTGCCTCCATCTCTCATCTGCCCATCTCTAAAATATATCAGAAAAATCATACAGTGCATATTTAGATGGAAAAACTGAATTTTATATTCAGCAAAAACAAGATTTATTTTATACATAGTATAACCTATCACCAGATATATTCTTGTGAAACAAATTTGTCAGTAGCAAAACACATAAATACACACACACACACACACACACACAAGCAAGCCCTACAAAAAAGCCAATTTAAGATTCAGCTCTAATTTGATGGACATGACATTTCCATTAGATTGTAATGAATTAATCTTTAGAAATAGCTGCCTTCTGCAGAGTTTAATTGAGTACCAATCAATCAATCTTACCGAAATGTAATGTCATTATGAAATATAATAAAAAGCACTTGCTCTTTCAGAAAGAAAAGTAAACAATGAGAATTGGGCATCTTGATCTTGTGAAGGGCATATACTAATAAGCAATGCTTGACAATTCAGTGCAGCAATTATGTAAATTTCAAATCCTAAGACACAATAGGTTCACATCATAATATTTTAAATTCATAATAATGGATGAAAGTACCTTTTCATATGGATACTGATAACTGTTTATACTAGTCATCCCTGCCTTTCTACATCCTGGACTTTGTTTCCTTAAAAGATAATATAGAATTACAAATAAGATTAGCTGCAAGATTTCCACTGAAAACCCGAGGAAAAGTTTAGAAAAAAATTTCCTTCTAGTTTAGACAACTATAGCTTAGTATTAAACCCATTCCTATCAAATATTCGGTTATACTTAATTTGTTATTGGAAAGATATTCCAGAACTAAATTTCCTCTTTGAAAACTTTGTAAACCATCCCAAAAGTTGTAACTTTTAAGTCAATGAAAGGGAAAATCATGAGCAGTAACCACATTAACTGCATCCAATTTAATTAAACTTTAAATAAATAGGTTCTTAAATCAAATTAAATTAAATCTAGCTTCTGTTCTGATTCTGCAGAACTTTTGCTGTGCATCTCCCAGTCACTTCCGCTCTTTCATCTATTTCCACCCTGTGGTAAGGATTAGATCTTTCACAGCAGACTGAATGAATGACCAGAAAAGATAAAACCAGAAATGAGACCGTAAGAGAAAGAATGGGCATAGAATGTCTGTGGAGATTCTCAGTCACCCAGGTCATAGTTGTCTCAAAAGGCAACTGGACTACTTTTTCCTTGAGGAGGGAGAAGAAAACGTTTCGTTTCTCATTCACGAAGTTTCATCAGTTCTGATGGCAAATATCAAATATTTTCTTCTTCTTCCTAAAGGAAAAAAAAAAGCGATTGCCTTTTGAAGAGAAAAAAAAGCATCTTTGAGATGATTGGCATAGAACCAATCTTAAACTATATACAGAAACAGCAAATAAACTGGCTTGCTCACGTAGAGAGGACATTGTGGCAGTGGTGAAATTCATTTTTTTTTACTACTGGTTATGTGAGCATGGCTTGGTGGGCATGGTGTGGCTTGGTGGGCATGGCTTGGTGGGTGTGGCAGGGAAAGGATACTACAAAATCTCCACTCCCTCCCCACTCCTGGGGGAAGGATATTGCAAAATCTCCATTCCCACTCCATTCTGGGACCAGCCAGAGGTGGTATTTGCCAGTTCTCTGAACTACTCAAAATTCCCACTACCGGTTCTCTAGAACCTGTCAGAACCTGCTGGATTTCACCCTGATTGTGGGATTCCATACCAAACAAGGGATATACAAAAAGAGGAGAAGGTCAAAGAATATGAGGCAGCCCCAGAAAAAGACGGAGAGACAACATCAAAGACACATTATGACAACATCGATTAACAATAGTTGAGGCTGCTAGAAGTGCAAAAGACAGATGTTTGTATCTGCCTTAATATCCAAAGCAGTAAAAGAAGAGAAGATAGCAGACTGACCTTTTCATTCTTCTACTTTCTGACTGGGCAAGAATTGGTTGAGTCTCTAATTTTTTTTTTATTATTTATATGCCGCCCTTCTCCGGAGACTCAGGGCAGCTTACAAGGCATTAAGCAATAGCCTTCATACTTCTGTATATTTATACAAAGTCAGCTTATTGCCCCCACAATTTGGGACCCACAATCTGGGTCCAATCTTAGCAGCATTAGTACAATAATAGTAGATATCTGAATAATTGAAATATTGTATTTTTCACTGCCATGTTTCTTTGAAAGACCAGCCTCATGCAAACAGACTTCTTATGTTATATTATGTATATTATGCATGTCCAGTCTATAATAAACTACCATGATAATTCTCTCTCCTTTTAGTCTTACTTAAACATTTTCAACGTATTTCCATGTTCCACTTCTTGAACTATGCAGGGGGATTTTTTCTCTGTTACATAAACATCCCCATCCTTTTCATTGGGCTTTCTTTTTCAATAAGTTGTAGCCTTTTGTTCTATGTGCTAATTCTGAATACCATTTTACTAAGTTTCAATGATTCTTTTTCTATCATATTTGTCATTATGCATTAGGATGTTTCCTGATTTAATTTCTATATTTTGTACTAGTGTAGAAATATCAAAGGGTTTGAAGGGACCACTTGGGAAAGTCTGTGTAGCTTCCTATGAAATACTGATGTCCCACCCTGATGTTAGCTTCTCCCTTTGCTTACTGTTTTCATGGCCCCCATCCTTAACTGCATATTTAATTCTGAACTTTTGTCACTGTTCCCCTTTGTTCTAATTTTACACCTTCCTATGTGATTGTCAAGAGTCCTGCTAAATACTTCTTTCCCAGTCTATGTAAAATGTAGCCTAAGTTTTCCTAGAAATCCTTCATAATTCTATGTCATTGTCATAGAATCCAAATCTACTCTGTAGCACCATCAACAAACTCAGTCATATTCATGAGGCCCATGTTTATCCTTTTGTCATCATCCTCAACTGGAATGACTAATGAAAAATACTTGTACTCCCAGTTTCTTCACCTTCTTACCAGTGGTGAAATCCAAACTTTTTTACTACTGGTTCTGTGGGTGTGGCTTAGTGGGCGTGGCTTGGTGGGCATGGCAGGGGAAGGATACTGCAAAATCTTCATTCCTACCGCACTCCAGGGGAAGGATATTTCAAAATCTCCATTCCCACCCCACTCTGGGACCAGCCAGAGGCAGTGTTTGCCAGTTCTCCGAACTGCTCAAAAGTTCCGCTACCGGTTCTCTACAACCTGTCAGAACTTTCTGGATTTCACCCCTGCTTCTTGCCCAAAGTCTCCTGAGATCCTTTCAAGGACTTTTCTGGCTGTGTCATTTGTTCCCATTTGAATCAAGAAGAAAATACAAGTTGTTGGTAGTTTGAATAGTTTGGATAGCATCTCTGTGGCATGTTGCATACAGGCACAACATAATTACCATAACATTAGTATGAGTCTACAATATGCTACCTTAGTTCCTCTCAGGAGGAAATCACCTATCACCTATATTGTTTTTTTAGGTGGCTGTTGAATTTATTTCAGTACACAGGATCTTTTGCATTTCTTCTTTTAATATTATATAATCATTACATTAAAAAAACTTCACACAATTTTTTTTGCAATTAAATCACAGCAAGTTCATTATACTTTCCTATTAAGGTGTCAAAAGTATATTGTTTAGTATGTGACATCCACATATATTAAAATCTAAAAAGACTACAAAATCCAAACAATTATGTTAAATCTAATATTATTTGGATTTAAAAATTATAACTGGTTTTGAATAGTTGTGATCTCACCCACGTTTGACATATATCCATTTTTGTAAAATACTTGACATAAATAATAATGCAAAATATGTACATATAATGGTGTTAATATTTATTGTATAAAAGCAAGAGAATATGATAACTTCTGATTTACTAATGAATGTTGCAATGAAAAAGGTTCTTATCTTAAACAGTTTTTACATCTTTTTTGTATTTTGAAAGCTGCATTTGATTATTTTTAAAGCAGGGCAGAATAGAATTATGTGTATTCATAGAGACTGATACAGCTTGATGCAGGAGAAACCACAAAAATACATAGTTTCCATTTCAATGTTTTAATAATGGATACTTTCCAGATTATTTTAACTATAAGTCATTATTTTACTCTTTTAGAAGTACCTGTTTTCCTTACTGTCTGTAACCGTTAGTGAGAATACATTCTGTGAATAATCTTAATGTAATATTGATGGAAAATTGGATTAGTCTGTGTATAGTTGTTCATAAATGGTCTCCATAAAACAGTTGAGTACCTACCCTGTCTGTGTTTGAGATGCAGTAACAGATGTGATTAAGCACTATGTTCTGAATGCTGCTGTGTCCAATTTGGAGCGAACATCCAAAGTATGTAGCTGAGAACTAGACTCTGAAAAATGTTGGCTGATGATCTATTAGAGTGTGCATTACAAATATGGGAAACAGGAATTTATTTTCTTGATTGCACACACTATTGAAATCTAGTCTTCCTTCCTTCCTTCCTTCCTTCCTTCCTTCCTTCCTTCCTTCCTTCCTTCCTTCCTTCCTTCTCTCAGAATATATACATATTCATTCTTATCATTGAGCATCTTGATTGTATGATTTTCTTCTCACAGTAAATTTAATTTTGACAGTTTCCACCAGAGAAGCTAGGATAGAAATATCATATATAATTCAGTTGTTTTCAGACAAAATTAAAACATACCCTGAACAGATTTTTTGTTAAAACTGATATAAGCCAATGATGTTGATTATCATTTATACTGGGAAATCAAAATTTATGCTAGGGAATTGTTACCAGTTATTGCCTTCTTGGCTTCTTATTTTTACATGCACATTATTGAATGGTGAGAACTTCAGGTACCACTATTAATACAATCAAAACCAAAGATTATCAATGTGAATGTTGTGAAAACATTAGAATCTCACCAAACTTGACTATATTCAGCAAACACATTTCTGAGAAGACACGCATAGCAGCATAATGCAGTTAACAATTTCTGCTGTTGGTACAACATGTTGCTATTTCATTATTTTAATGAATGCGATATATTGCATTTTAGCTACTTGGATGTTGACACTTGCATTAGAGCCAGTTGATAAAAGATTATATATAAATATTGCATAAATATATAAATGTCTAATGCTAAGGATGCCTTAAAAATAATGTCAAATAGAAAATATATCCCAAGCTGGGCTGGTAGGGAAACGAAATATTCTTGTGGGCTGGTTGAGGATGGTTTATCTAATCTTATTCTCTACAACTCAGACATAATACCTGGCATTGAAGTAAGTTGATGTCATGAAGCAGCTTGAACCAGAGTCACAGATCCTTTTGAGTCGAGCCTTTTTATTAAATTCTATGGTTTCCCAGAAAATAGATAAATAATTATAATCCAATACTCCCTACATAATTTATAAACCTTATAGTTAGGACCCGTAATCTTTTTGAATTTGACAGTTGCATTCAATCTTTGTGTGATGGGTCAGGGACATATTTGGCTTTACCTAAATCTGAGGTAATCCATTTGGATTCCATGTAGAGTTCTGAATTTAATGTGGGCACCTGGAAGTCTCATGGTGGAGGCAAGTGATAGGACAAACTGGAGACAATGTTCCTGCAGTAATCTGGACTGACATCAAATGCTCCAAGGTATTAAGTGAATGTTAAAATAATGAGCATCTCCTGAGTCCTAGTGGGTACTAGTTAAGGCTATGATTGAGTGAAAAGGAAAACTGGAAGGCTAAGACTACCTCATTATTGCTGATGGCTGCTTTAGCCTTCCAGCTAAACAACTAGTATAAGCACTGGTACTAAAGGACTAAACCAGGCTGCTGAGGCTTTGCAGATTTCTATGGCGCTGGTGGCTAACATAGGCTATATTGGTTGTATGCAATTTAGTAAGCTGATTTTTTTTTAAAAAAAACATTTCTTCGTTATTATATATCCACCAGAATAGCTATGAGTCAGGCAAGCCTTCTGAAAGACTTCTGCCTAATATGACTGCTGTGTTATTAGACTAACACTCCTCAATTCAACTAGGTGAAATTCTTCCTTGTGAATAACCACAGCAATTGCAAGCTAAGTAGAATGGCCTTGAAGTAGAAGGCTTGGGGGTTTCAGGCTATGAGATCCAACTCTACATGCCTTCTTCCTGTGCTTAAACCCATCACAGAGCACATGAGATGGACTATATGGATTCTGTATAATGATGCCACCCACAGGCAGCCAAAGCCATGCTATACAATAATCTCCATGACCAAATACACTGTGTGAGTGCATTAGCAGAGAAAGGGAATGACCACAGGGATGGTTGAAAGTCATCCATTTGGTTCTGCATTTGAGCCCCATGCTTTGCCAGTAAATATGGGAATTTGCAGACTCATGATATAGATCTTGGTTATTTCTGCAGCACTGTCTTATCTATGCTGGTGCTGAGACATCTGCTTTAAACTTTCAAAGCTCTTCAAGTAGACTAATATATTTATTTATATTTACTGTTTTTGGATCCACTCCATTCAGGGAGCTGAAGTAAGGTAATGTTATGAATAATAAAACAAAACTATTTTCTTGAAGGATGTTGCTGATTTATATGCCTTTGGTTGACTTGCTATTGTTTCCTAGAGCTGTATTTCTGAATAGTTTTTCCTCCTAAGTAATAAGCAATATTTTCTTCTTTATTCCCTCCAACTAATTTACTTCAGAATAGTAGATAACTATACCCACACATTTCTTCTTTATTATATATTAGTGCTACCAAGAGACCTTAAACTAATGCATTGTTAATATTACACTAGTTCAATATACAGTTTTTTGATATCCCTTACATGCTAAAAAGTACTCAGGCCTGTTGACAAAGCAAAGAAATGGTGTCAAAAATAATTTTAAAACCTTTTGACCTGCAAGGTTTAAGAGAATTAGGCACAGATTCTTTTCTTTAAGCCTCTTGGTGACAAGAAATATGGTTCTCTGCCAGCCAGTTTGATTGACAGGAACGTTTGTAGTTTCAGCTGCTTCTCCAATGCAGCCCTTGTATATTTCTAGTGGGTAAATATAGAAAACTATTTGTCACCTGGGCTGATGGATTATGCATAAGTGAGACAATGATGTTAAGGTTCTAAGGCATAAATGAAAAAAAAAATCACAAACTTTACATAACTCATAAAGCAGTGCTTAATACCCATAATAAAGTCTCTTCATTTTAATCAAGGGAACTGACAGACTTCCATATAAGGACAAAGAGCAGTGTTCCATTTGAGATAGCTGCTTGTTACAAACTGCATCAATGAAATCTTGACAGGCATGCCAAGGTATATTGGAAAATTGATTAATTTGAGCAAGTTGTTATAGCCAGCTGCTTTTATTTGTAAATGTCAAGAATTCCTTCATTTAAAAGTCTCTCTTTTGTATAGGAATTTGGATATGGAAATTAGACTCTCACACAGGATTCATATGCTGTGTTCTGTGTGTCTTTCAATCATAAACAGTAAGTTACACTAAAGTTGTATTTGTGTTTCAGTTGCTAAACTAGCCCTAAGCCTTCAGGTGTGATGAAGGACACTCATGGCCAAGGACGAAAGAAAAATCAACTGCTGATTCATATATAAGATTAGCAGGATGCAATTTAGTTCTTTTATTCAGGCAGGACAGTGCTTTGGATTATCCTATAAACTTTAACAAATAATTGAGGAATTTAAGATCAATATTTCCTGTTGGCTATTAAGTTTACCTTTTATTTAAATTAAAAGATTTATATGGCCACCCATCTTAAGCAACTGTAGGTGGATCACATAATAGTAATTTAAGTTTATTTGATCTCTTCTAAAGTTATAGGTTTATCAGTTACTTAACTAATTATTAAGAAAACATCAGTGGAGCCAATCACAGAGTTGATGTTAGCATCTCTAGGTAGTCTAGACTAGAAAATCAAGTCTTCAATAAGACTAAAGCTGTTTTATTGAGTTTATTAAGCTGTTTATTAACCCTAACCCTAACCCTAACCCTAACCCTAACATCTTTACCTAATTCAGTAGATTAGGAAGGCGTCTGCCTGAGCCACTTCCAAATGTTATCTCTTTTAAAATGTTTCTGCTCCTTTTACCAAGGCAATTGTTCTTCCCTATCTTCATCAGTGCCATCTTTCTTATTCTCTACAAATGGCGACCAACATTTTGCCAGATATTTTCAAACAGGAGCTGGGCAATCCCATCTCTAGTTTCTTTAATTTGGACTTTACACTGATCAGGAGATTGGAATTGGATTTCTTTCAAAACCACATTTCATGATTCTTAAAATAACGGATGGTCACAAGCCATTTATTATAGATGTATTTGAAGAATTGTTCTAACTACCTATTGCTCTATATGCATGTGCTGCTAAAAAACTTCTTCTTCAATTATTTCTGTGACGAAGTCCATACCATGCCCAGGTAGGACAAACTGATTGCTGAGTATCTTTGAATTATTACTGCAGTGAAGAGTAACTCCTTATCAGATTTTTATAAAGTTTTTGCATAAGTTCTAAGGGAGTCATCACTCAGCTTCTTATCCACATTTTTAAAATCTACTCTACTTTCTAGTCCAATACAAACACACACAAAAGAAATTTTGGAGGAAGAGTATGAAATTGGAGCATTCCTGTGTGACTTCAATATACTATTACTCCTTCATTGCTTTGTATTTACACCACCAAATTATACATTACAGATGCAAAGAATTATTTCAAGATTTTGTAAGTGGTTTGGTCATTACATTTTCAAATGCAGAACTTTCTGGGGAATTTTTTTTTCTTGAAGGGTGGTAGTTAAGGCCAAGAAACTGGGGAAAATAATTTTGAACTCATTGATTTTTTTAGATATTCAGAAAAAGAGTTTGCTATGGAAAATGTATTATCACCTCTCAAAACATGCAGTAAAATTGGCGTTTTTAGCATGCTACTCTTATCTTTATTTGCTGATGGAGAAGAAATCCAGATTTTTTTCCAGAGCTCTAAAGTGAAATAATATGGCTAAGTTCACAGTATTCATCCAGTCTTTAACAGAAACAACATACAACATTCAGATATAAGAAACTGCAATGAAGAATAATGATTATGTTTTTCATAAACTCAGCTTTTTACCTTATTTAGTCTTATATTTATTTCTGACTATATATATTCAGTTTCATGAAAACCTGAAAACAGTTGTACTATTTTAAATTTGATAGTATTTTTTTTAAATCAGATATTCATTTTTTATGTACTTCTTCAAGTCTAATTTATATCAATTTCATAACTGTTTTTGGGGTGATCATGGCTTACAAATATTATTTGTTTCCTTTAAGTGACAGAACATGCTACTTTCTGAAAAGCTCAAGTTGTTACTATTTAATAGTACATGGTTGGTTGGAGTTGTGAAGAGACATCAGTAATATTAAAGAATCTTTTAATATTATTACTAATAATAATAACAGCAACTACTAATACTAGCAACATTACTATTAATTATTATAATGAAATATTTAAGGTGTATCATTAGAAGCATCTAATTTTTTAAAAAATCACTTGTAGTAAAACCCACGCCAATAAGTCTGTATCATTTAAAAGGTAGAGATTTTATTCAAAAGGACTTTGCTACAGTATAGCTATGCATATACCACAGCACTGAAAACTAGACTGGATTTTCAGATTATTGAATTATTGGCCTGTCAGTGTGTGCTTTTCTCAACCTGTTCAGGAAATATTAGAAAGTTATTTGCAAACATGAATTAAAAGTTAGAGGTTGCATTTACAGCATTCTTTCTAGATACCTATATCTATAATATGAGAACAGGAAGAGTTTATTAGATGCTCAGACACGGGAAAACATTCACAGAATGTTGCTATAATAAGATTGCTCTGACTATCACGGCTGTTCTTATATGCTTAAGTTGCTTCCTTCTGTCTGTTTCATTTTGCCATGAGGCCTGCATCTGACAATAGCCAGATCCTGTTACTCTGAACAGACTCTGCTACTTCATAAACTTCCTGACTTAACTAGCATCCATCAGCTAGTAGACCAACAGTGATTTTACTGAAAAGACAGATACCTTTTTTATGTATTATAATCCTTGGTGAGTTTTCTGAAAATTTTAGTTTAAAAAAAAAAGGATTTCAGCAGTGGTGAAATCCAATTTTTTTTACTACCAGTTCTGTGGGCGTGGCTTGGTGTGCATGGTGTGGTTTGGTGGGTGTGGCTTGGTTTGGTGGGCATGGCAGGGGAAGGATACTGCAAAATCTCCATTCCCACCCCACTCTGGGGTCAGCCAGAGGTGG
>JANHZT010007383.1:554809-565241 GCA_032468215.1 Stegonotus admiraltiensis | reverse complement strand
TCCAACCCTCTGCTCACGCAGGAGACCTATACTAGGGATTCGAACCGCTGACCTTTCTGATCGACAAGCTCAGCATCTTAGCCACTGAGTCACCTAGGAGCGGGGAAGCACAGAAGTTGAAAGAATTCTTTATATATATTTCCCCAGATGCTACAAGAAACACAAATCCTTGGAGCCTACCTTCTTTTCCATAGAAAATAATTCAAGCAATGTTGCAAAGGGTAAAAATCTCTCTCTCCCTCTCCCTCTCTCTCTCTCTTTCTCTCTCTCTTCCTATGAGAATCACTTCGGAATGCAGGATACAGACCCACAGCCTAGACAATGGTCTAAGAAATCTGGATTCAAAGAAGGAATGGGATTGTAAAAAGCAACCCAGAAAGGATCTTTGCGAGTTCTCTGGAAAGGAAAAGCAGTGGAGAAGGATGTGCTTTTGGACTTATAAGGTTCTGTTATTTTAATATTACAATCAAAGTAAAAATTGGTACTCATGGTTTTGATTTCTCTCTACCTTCACTACTTTGAAGGCTGGCATGATTAAATTGAGGTTGATGTGTCAAAGTCACATCAAAGAGGAGATTTTACTTTCCCCCTTCTCTGTTATGGAAGTCATCTGAATTCCCCAACAACATATCGCCTCATGTGATTAGACCACTTCTTTAAACACCAGTAAAGTCAGCTTTGTTGTCTTAGGCCCAATTTATAACTAAGAAAACATTATTATTCTGGATGATATTTTCCACATCAGTCAAGAATAATAGTTTGATCAATCCAAAACCAATAGGAGGAAAGTCCATCCAACCTAATGAAAAAAACTGCATACGTTGGATGAAATGCCATCATTGATATGTCTCTTCTTTAGGTAGAAAGCACCACATTCTTTAGCAAATGAACAAACAAGCCATCTTTTTAGTCATTTCTCTCCATAATATCCCTGTGAAGACATTCAATGAAGTAAGTCTACTTCCTCACTAGGAACTTATAGTGTCTTCTGGAATCATACAAGCATCATTGTTCAGGATAACTGTATTGAGAAGAGACTGTCATGTTGCTGCTTTAGGTCAAAAGGAAGCAAAGAGCCCTGTTGTCATTCTGGAAAGGTGTGTCAAAGAAAGTGAAATTAATACCAGGTCAGACCATGATGGACTCTGACTGTTGTTGAATCAATGCTTTTTCTTGAGTAGTTCTAATTATCCTATAGCACAGCATCCAAGACCCTGGTAGACATCAACTTGTCTTGCCTTTTTCAATGACAGATTGATTGATTGATTGATTGATTGAATATGTGCCATCCAGTTGCCTTTGACTCCCAGCAACTACATAGATAGCTGGATGTAATCTTATTATTTTAGTTGTTTAACTTCTTTCAGGAGCATGAACCCATCTACAATCAATCTTGCAGTGCTTCTCTGAGTCTTAGTAGCAGGATTAAATATATAGGAATGGTATATGCCTAGGTAGAAATAGGCCTGGTTGTATTATCATTCTGTGATAGAAGGATGAATATGAACAAAGTGCTGACAGATATTTATCTTAATCATTTGGCTGTCAATCTGTTAAATACTTCACTGATTTATGCATTAAGTAGTTGGTTAAATTTAAATGCATTTACATTTGCAGATCTTAGTGAGAGGACTGTTGTTGAACATGATGGTACATCAGTCTATAAAGCCTTTGCAGAGGAACATTTTTTTAATGAAATTTATATAAAGAAGGGGCAATTTAAAACTAAATGTTTAACCATTAAAAAAAACCATATGAAATATTTTTGCAGGGAATGTATAAAGATTGCAACTTTATCTACATTTCTTCCCATTTGTATATTTTTTTGGAAGCATTCATGGGTAATATAATAAACTATAACATTTTACAAATGTATACATTTATGTATGTATTTTCCTTCTATTTATGCATTCTAACACATTTTAATAAAATAGCTACATTATAAAAATAAGAAAAATATAGATATTGATATGTGCTTGCATTTCAATTTATATGCAGAAATTTTCATCCATGGTTAATGCATACTTCTATGGGCATAGAACATTGGAAATTAAGCCCTAATCCTAAGGAACTGACATGCTTTTTCCTGCCTCTCTTGTCCTACATTATGGGTTACTCTGATTTTTTAAAATCTATTTTGATGTGTATATTTGAGGGCAAATACCTTCAAACATCATATGCCATGGCGCGCACTTCATCAGCACATGTATTCCATAGTAACCAAATCATTCCACTGTGATTAGAAAAGTAAAGCAATTTGATGAACTCCTTGGTTGGTGTAAACATACTTAATTGTAGAACAAGGAGTGGGAGAAATTGGGGGTGGAGTCAAAAAAGGAATCAGCCTAGTGTCCAGTGGTGTGTTTCAAAGATTTTTACTACCAGTTCTGTGGGCATGGCTTGTTGGGCATGGCATGGTTTGGTGGGCGTGGCTTGGTGGGCGTGGCAGGGGAAGGATACTGTAAAATCTCCATTCCCACCCCACTCCAGGTTTACTGGAAAAACACCATTTCCTCCCGGTCAGCTGGGACTCGGGAGGCAGAGAATAGATGGGGGTAGGGCCAGTCAACATTTTTACTACTGGTTCTCCGAACTACTCAAAATTTCTGCTACCGGTTCTCCAGAATTGGTCAGATTCTGCTGAAACCCACCTCTGCTAGAGTCTCTACATAGCCACAAGTGAACTAAGTCCAACCTTCCTGAATTCCATTAAGCCTTATCTAGTGCCAAAATAGTGCTAACCCTTAGTTGATTAGATTCCTGTGCATAGGCATGAGCAATAAATCCGTTTAATTGAAACTTAACATGTGGCCCTGATCTCTTATGCCTGACATTGATAAAGTTACTATCACAAGTGCTATGCCTTGCAATGAGTTGGCTTAACCAGCATTTTAGGGTTCAATTTCCCAACTATGAAAGTTCCCATTGAGTTTTCTGACCTTAACACACGCTGTAATATAAAATGCAATTCAAATTATGTCACCTTTGGAAGAATTTCAATTATTTTCTGGGGAGGAAAGGTTAAAGGCTGATGTTCATGGCTCAAGGTCCCCTGAAGAACAGAATTAAATGTTTTGTAGGCATCGGGGGTATTTTTATTCCTCATTTGGACATAAGACTTTATAAAGTTGATATTTTAGAACCCGGATTTTGAAAAGAATCTGCAGACACATAGTGTTACAGAAATTAAAGACTTGGAAAGTATTTTGGAGATCATATAGTTCAACTTCCTCCCACAGCAGGATTTCAGTATTACAAGAGTCTTGACAGATGGCCATTCTCTGCTTAAAATATGTGAAAGAACATCTACCCTCTTCTGCTCCCCTACTGAAGAAAGCAAATTCTTCTTCATGTACAATCAGAACGTTTTCCTCAAGATTTAAACCCATTCTTTCTTGTCTTGTTTCCTGGAACAACACAGAAGTCTGATCTGATTTCTACATGCTTGAAGACATATATTATTATTAGTTTTTTTTTCTTATATATCTTTATATACAATATATGCCACTCATCTGCCTTACAAGAGTCACTTTTGTAGGAGATATGGGCAACATAGTAATTTAATAAATATATAAAAAGAAATAAAGCAAAATAGCCAACATTTACAGCTGTTCCTCGTGTGATTCCCTCCCCCCTTCCAGATCCTATGTCATCTTAAGTGGTTTGTCAATGTCTTTCCTAAAATTAAATAATCAGATGTGAGTGCATAATTACATGTAGGGCTTGACCAGTACAGAAGCAAAAGGAGTAAAGATTAGTCTTGATATTGTCATTATAATTCTGTTGATGCAGCTACAATGCACTTTTGATTCACTTGATGCACTTTTGGTTCATGTTGGTTCATGATCAGTTTGAGATCCACAAGTCCCTGAAAACTTTTTCACATGGATCTGCTGCCCAGTATGGTCTCCTCCATCTATATTCATCTTTAAAATGTTTTCCCTATCCAAGTGAAGGAATTGCATTTGTCCCTGTTGAAATTAACCTTGCTAGGTTTTGCAGAATGCTCCAGCTTTTCAAGGTTGTTCTCAATCATTACTCTGTTATCTAAGGTGTTTGTTATTCTTCCCAGTTCTTTGATGACTTAAAATCTAGTAGGACTGTATTTTCTATCCCTTTATCCTAATTGATTATAGATATATGTTGAACATTACAGGGCCCTGGATGGACTCCTGAGATTCACTGTTCAATACCTTTTTCCAGCTTGATAAGGAGCCATTGATGTATGCTCATTGGTAAGATTGTTCAACCACTTTTATATCCTTCTAATTATGATATAGTCCAATCCATATTGCTTGCCAGCTTCTCTACTAGGTTATTATTGGAGAAATTATCAAAGACAAAGTATTCTACCACCTTCCCACAATCAACTAAAGTAGTCATAGTATCAAGGGAGAGGGGAGAGAAAGACAAAGAAAGAGACAGAGAGTGATCAGGTTGGTTTGGAATGACTTGTTTTTATGTTGACTCCTGCCAAGCAGTAAATATTATTGAAGGCACTGCTGATTAACTGGTTCTATAGCATTGTCCAATATTGGCATTAAATTGATTGGTCTATAATTGCCCTTTCTGTTTTTGTCTTCTTTGGACAATGAGTGCCCTTCTCCCATTCTCTGCCACTATTGCTATCATCTGTGTGTTCATAAAGGTCACAAAAGGCAGAGAGGACCAAAGAAATGACCTTGGAGAAGAAACTTAACAAAACATGAATTAAACTCAGGAAAGGAGAAAGGCATTAAAAATATACTTTAAGTGGTTCTGCTTTAACTCTCTTTGTTACACTGTAAGAAAGAGGGAAGAGAAAAATGCTGTCAGGCTTTCAACATTCTCTTACTATAGCCTACATTAACAGAGGGTTGTGTTTTTTTCCTTTGCTGCCCTTTTTTCTTCTAATTACCAAAGAAATGAAAAACTCTTTTGTTGCTTTTGTTCATAATGAATCTAAATTGTATTTGTGCTTCAGTCTTTCTAAGTTTCCCATTGCAAATATAAGTTTCTTGCTATGCAACTCTTTGGTGATTTGTCCCATCTTCCATGTGCCAGGAGAGGACCACAGATAGGTGATCTCTCATGTGCCAGCTCTGCCTATTGACACCTGCACTGTGGAAAAAAGACAGAAGATGCAGACAATGACAAAGACAGAAGAAGCGGGGTTCAGCACTGTAAAAGGACCCCACTGCTGCGGTCCAGCTCCTATTCATCAAAGGACTGGCACCAACATACGGACATTTCCACCCACATTTTTTGGGGGAAAAGTGTGTCTTATGGAGTGAAAAATATGATAGCTATAACTGTGTATTCTTATTCATTGTCCAAACCTTCACTGCTCCAGCTATTAAAATTAAGTATTTTAAAAATGTTGCTTATCTGAAGATTACAAAAGACCCCAGAACACAGCATCATCATCAATGTGGAAAATGATCAGAAGTCCCCTTTTCAGTGCCATTATAATTGGATGGTCACTAAACAAATGGTTCTATGTCAAGGACTACATGTATTGAAGAATTTTGGAGATCTTGGCTGCGTTACTTTCTCCACTTATCTGAAGTCTTATAATGTCTGTTTTGGGGGGGGGGGGGAAATCTGTAATCTACTTCAGGATTAAGTAAACCAGACTTTCCATATGGTTTAGTAATTTATAATACATCTCAGCAACAATGCCACTACTACTTTTCCCTTTTGTTAAGCTTATTCAGTGCAGTGCTTTCTTTTGAGGAAAGAAATGGTAGTTGATTAAATTAAATGACCGTATTTATTAGGATGCTCTATTTTTTACTATTTCTATGGCTACTATTGAGTTAAGCTTCATTGAACCTGCATTTAACAGCAGCTATGGGAAGATTTTGCACCATTCAAGCCTAAATCAAACTTTATCTTACCATTGACAGAGGAGAATAAGAACCATTCTGATTGGGTGGGGAGTTGCCTAGCAACCTTAGGAGTATAGCCTGACCTCACCATGATGACCTGAACATACATCTAAGCTTTGAACCGTTTGTCACATACAAAACACTGATAAAATCTGTACTCTGTCTTCTAGCAATTTGGTATTTATTCTGTCAAGGACACCTATGAGAGTTTATCAGGAACTATTGTTTGGCTTTTGAACTGCCTATGCAAAGGCTAGCCCTGCTACAAATCTAGGATAAAATACAAACAATACAGAGCAGAAGACTTTGGACTTATCCCACAAAGTGAAATTGCCAACTGATTTGTCTACGTAGAGCCATTCTGCTGTGGCCAGATGGTCCAATTGAGTGTACCACTGGAGGGGATTACTGGCAGGCAACCCTCATGGCAGCTATATACAGATTTACAACATTTGCATTTTTTGTAGAGTCCCCAAAACATTAATTTCCTGCAGATACATAAATCTGGATTTGGGGGGTGGGAGATCAGTTGCAGACAATGTGTTTTATTCTAGATTCAAAATCTAATCCTGTAAACACGACTTCTTGACAGTCACATATTATTTTGTAAATTCTATAAAATACTCAAATGTTCTTCACTGGATTTTTAGGCTCAAATTCCTGGATCTCTGTATGCATTTCTTTGTACTCCTTCTCTCCTTTTGTCTGGCCTATTTACTTTTAAATTAGTTACCTCCTTCAGTCTCTGCATTCCACTCACAATTTTCATCCCACTAGGTTTTAGCCATTCCTTTAAAACCATATTAGCCTTCCTGCAGTCCACTTACAAACTTCTAGTTCTTCTTATCTGTTTCTCAGATCCATACATTTATACAGGGATCCTGAAAGTATTGGATCATATAATCTGACATTCCTTGTTATATTTAACAGTTCATTACTGGATGCTGCCATACCCATTATATATTCTGTATACATATCCTCTGTATCCCTCCCATCCCTGTTTTTCCTAGTCTCAATTGCAGTATTTGGTGCCACTATTTTATAGGCTGGGCCCTCCTTTCCCCATAGCATTTGACTGAAGGAATTCTGTAATATCTTTTCATGAACCACATGTAAAAGATTGACATAGCTGTCTTGAAAAATGTCTCTGCATAATTCCCATCCCAATTTTTTACCCTTGAAGAATGCCTTATTAAAATGTTATTCCTCTGAGTATCTAAAGTTAGAATTGTTCAGGTTTAACTTATCCCCCTAGGCCTCTAGAAAATAAAACTCTCAAAAGTAAATGGATGCCTTCCCTAAAGGATGTAAAAGAATTCCATCATTATTTTCCATGTAGATGAATGTGTAATATCAATCAGACTAGACTAGATATTTATATCTGTAATATATATCAGACTAGACAGTATCGGAGAAATCCATGTAACAAGATTGACATTAGGGAAATCTGCCTTTAAGCAAATTATTTTTCAGGGAGTTCATAAGAAGTATGGATATGAGGGGTCATGGCATACAAACTTTCATATATTACTGAAAGCTCTGAATAAAAATAGGTTTGGATTTTTGAAACATTTAGAAAAAATAAAGGAAAATCCCTTGGGAATGCAATGTAATTCTGCTGTTGCAAAACAGATGTATTCTGTCTGATTCATGCATTCTTAGTATCCATATGATACTATTACTATGAACACTACTATGAAGTAGAACCTAGGTATCAGATTAAGAAAAATGCAAGTTAGAAATTAGAGTTTAGAACAGCTGGTAGATGCAACAAAGAGAACTAGAGTTTATAACTTACTTGGGAATTGACTGGAGCTGAAAACAAACAAACAAACAAAAAACCTTATTAGTTTGCTTCCATCATTATAAACTGTAGCATAGTCTCTCTGATCCACCCTTTGCACATGCTCTACACTTCCACTAAACTGAAAATGTAGAGTTCTATGGGTTAGAAGGTGACTCAGGTTAAGTCTATAGATTTATAAATCCACTCCCAATGAAAGGCAAAGTGGTGGGATTCAGAAAACTACTATTTTCCCAGTAACTATTGGCAGAAAATCCAGACAGCAACAAAGATGTTAGGACTAGACTTCCTAACTAGAACTCTGGTTTATGCCATCTGTTCAGAAGCCCTGGGAGAACTGGAACCAATATACAGTTAGAAAAACTTTAGGAAAAAGATAGGCAGGAGTGTTTTATTTTTTTCCAATGCTGTTTGATTTTGCTCACATCCTTCGTTCCCTTTTTCAAAACTGGTTATGTCTGACATATAGATCTAGGCTTCCCATGCCTTGATTCTAATAGCCTATACTGCAAGCGTCCACTTTGTCGCATGCTATTAAAATAAAAAATCCTTGTTTTGGCAGAAAAATAAGAGAAAGTGCAAAATAATAGAATATAAAGATTGGCTGATCTGGAAATACTTTGTCCAAGCCCAAAGGAATATTTTCTTGATGCCTGCCAGATCTTGTGATCAACAAAGATGAGAAACTAGTTTGCGGGAAAATGTATTTAAAATTACTGCTATACCCAAAACCAACAAACCAGGAACCTTGCTGGTGCACGGCAAATTGAACAGCTGAGTAGTTTTTTTGTAGGGTCAGTCTGGGCCAAAACCCAGAAAATTGAATGATCTAAATAAATCATAATTCAAATGATGGTGAGAAAGGAAATAATATTATCATAAACCTCAGTTCAGGGCTGCTCTACATTCCTGCAAATACTTGGTGGTTTCTAAGCTTCTACTCTTAAGTGCAGACAAAATATGATGGAGTGAGAATGCAATGACTCATCTTACAGAATCACATAAACCTACAACATACAACTTCCAAATCATTTAATCTTATCTGCCTGATATGGTGTCGTTGACAGAGGACCCTTCAGATTTTCTATATATACTCCTCCAGTAATGTAAAGGCCCCTATCTTCTTACGGTGCTGGATTAAGGGTATATGATACCTCTATACCATATTGACTGATGATGTCGACTCCCATCAATGAGGAAATTGGCAGCCATCGTGGCACCGTGGTTACAATGCAGGCTATGTCTGCTGACTGCTGGCTGACTGCAGTTTGGCAGTTCGATTCTCACTGGCTCAAGGTTGACTCAGCATTCCGAGGTTGGTAAAATGAAGTGCTATTGCTGTTTTTAGATGGATTCAGAGAAAGGTGTTCCATTGGTGCCATCTAAGCTTTGGCACCCTAGCCCAGGGGCCATTTCAGCCTTAGCCTAAAGCCATCCCTGCCTGATCTAGTTCATTTAATTTATTCATTGACTTATGTATTATATCAGTTCCACTGGAACATCTAAAGTAAATCAAGCAACACAGTTTTTGCATATGCAGGAATGTTTATATGATCAAAATCAATTGCAATTGGTAGTTCAGTTCAACCTATTGATTCCATTTGCCACATCAAATTGATATGAACTGCACTGTTGTACTACAGTGTTGTTCATCTAAGAAGCATAGCTGACTATGGCTGAGCTTATAAAGCTAAGCAATTAGTACTTGGATGGAAGTCAACTAGAAAACCTGGTGCTATAAGATAGATTAGAAAGTCAAGAAGAAGAAAATGTTTCTGGAAAAAGGCAATGGTAAGCCACTTATATATTGTTACAGTATAGCTATTACTTTAAAGTGCAATCTCACTTGCTTTAATGGACCATAAATATCTCATATATACTTCCATTAATTATATTTTGCGAGAAGTAAATTCTGGGCATAATGTTCTATGTCAAAGTTCTATCACCAAAAAAAGAATAGGTTATAGAAGGATAGCTTGCTATTAAATGTATTTTTCGATTTCAACATCTCTCATCTGCTCAAACCACGCTCCTGATGTAAAAGAAGTAGCCACCAGAAGCATTATTTCCATTGTTCCTAAAATGTATCGTTATGTCTTTATAAACGCAGCTTGCCTCCTCTTTATGCAAATAAAAAAGAACAGTATGTGAATCATAACTGGGCTATTTGAGAGCTGAGTAAGTAAAAGGATAAATTCATCTGCAGCATACTGAACTCCAGACATCTTCAGGTGGCCAAGGTTGAGAAATACTGGGCTGCCTGTGTATACTGTATGTGTGTATCAGTGGTGGGTTTCTACTGGTTCACCCCAATTCGAGCGAAGCAGTAGTGGCAGCAGCGGGAGGCTCCGCCCAGCTGCCCGGACATCATCACGAATGCTCTGTGCATGTGCAGAAACGCTGCACGTGAGCGAAGCAAACGTGCATGCATGCTCACAGTTCTGAACCAATAGCGAAGGTAAGTGGAACCCCCTACTGGTGTGTATGTGTACATACATACACATACATAGATGCACATACAAACATGCATACATACCATACGTACATGGACATATACTCTTTCCTGGGGAGGGGGCTTCTGCTTTTATCCAGCACCCCATGTGATCACATGACATGTGATCACATGACATTATCATATGATTATACATGTAATTCAGTGTTAGTTACAAAATTATTTACTAAGAGCAGCTTATATATACACACAAAGAAGCATACAGTATGTATACATGTACATACCAGAGGTGGGTTTCAGCAGGTT
>JANHZT010007383.1:443004-456994 GCA_032468215.1 Stegonotus admiraltiensis | reverse complement strand
TGAGATTCGAACTTGCAGTAATTGCAAGCAGCAGATGTTAATAACAGTGTTTTAGTCCACTGTACTACCACGGCTCGTTTGATGCCATCTAGAAGCTTTGGATATAATGCCTTGAATTCTCAAGCTGCATGATTATATTTGGGAAGAACCAGGTTGTACCAGTTGAATACACAACCTGTATTCAACTCTCAAAGCTTTGGCTATGGTCTCAAGAAAACATTGCTATTTATAACGAAAAAGAAGGATGGAATTCTGAAATGCTTGAAAATTAGATTACATGACATCAGATTAAATGTAACTGAGGTTTAGCTTTTTGCACTTTCCTTTTTGTAGGTCAAGAATGCCACTCAGATGCCAAATGTTATCCATAAAAAGAGATGTATACACCTATGCATACATCAATCCTCTTTTTCTATATTCATTATAGTAATTAAAATACAATACAAGTAATATGGTACAAGAGAGCTAAGGTTAAACATCAGGATAAAAACTGGGAGACTATGAGTTCTAGTCCAGGGGTGGGTTTTACTTAACTTTACTACTGGTTCGCAACAGGAGCGTACGCAAAGAAGCTTCTATGCATGCGCAGATCACCCATGATGACATCATGGCAGGTGGGTGGAGCCTCCTGCTGGTTTTACTACCAGTTCTATAGAACCAGACTGAACCAGGAACAACCCACCACTGTTCTAGTCCCTCCTTAAGTATGAAGCCAGCTGGATGACTGTGCCAATCACCTTCTCTACAAAACAGGCAATCACAAACCAGTTTTGAAAAACCTTGACAAGAAAACTTCAGACAGTCAACAGGAATTAATGCTGACAAGAAAGCATTAAAAAAAAAAGTGGTGTAAGAAAAAATAATGTCCTAATGCTCGTTTTAATGGCTGGGTAGTTTGGGCTGAAAGCTCCACCTCCATTTTGTTCTTGTCTCTTGAGGTGATAGCATCTGCTTGTACAAATCCTATGATATGGCAACCGAGGAATCAGAACAGAGGAAAGGAAAGCCATTATTATACCACATCATCACCCCCTTTGCATCATTCAATATTATCAAAGAAAGCAGCACTTTCTGTGGCAGCGATATACTAGCTAATGCATTCAAATTTCGTTGAATGCATCATGAAATGTGCTTCATTTTAATCATTTCACCAACTACATTTCCTCTTTTGTTATCTGATTTGAAACAGCACAGTATCAGAAGCTCATGATCTCAGCCTGGCTTCACAAAGATTAAGCCTATTCCTTTCCCCCCTCTCAAGTCCCTACTGATCTTGTCACCAAAGTAAATGTGAAAGACTATCAACATGAAAAGATGTTCATTTACTCTTTGCAGATGATTCTGTATGTAAAAATATTCAGAGGTGTGAGTGAGTGAGAAATCTATTATTCTCTCCTGCAAAAGGGGAGAATAACATCAACATTTATGGAATCATATGTGAAAGGGAAGCAATGAGCTTTATAGAGCACTCTGAGCTGGCAAAAGGGAAATGTTTGAAAAATCTTACCGCATAACTTTCATTTTCTTGTAGATCTCTTGAAAAAAGGAACCGGCTAAGTCTCTTGCATAAGTCTGAATTGCACCCAAATATGAATTTTGACAAATTTGAACAACTAGCAAAAGCATCAAGGTGAGACTTCTTTTGGAAATAAATAAATATATAATTAAAAAGACTGCCATAAGGAAGAAGCCATATTTAATTCAGAACCTCTATTGCATGCCTATCTTACAGGATGTTTTCATTTTGCCATCATTGTCAGTGTTTTCTCACCTTTAGTAATTTTAAGATGTGTGGACTTCAACTCCCAGAATTTGAAAACCATCATTCTATTGAGAAAGTTTCATTAAAAGGTTTCATGAGTAAGATATAGAATGTTTCATTAAAAGGTTTCACAAGTAAGATATAGATTTTGCTTCTGCTTAATTTAATAAGATGATCATCAAGGGAGGGTTTTTTTAAACTAAATCTCCAAGTTTAAATCACAAGGGACTTCCTGACATAAAGATGACATAGGTCCACCAGAACAGGTTGGCATAGGTGGAGTATGTTCAACAACTTTTAGTATTACTTTATTACAATGAAAGATGTTCAAAAACTCCACCCCCAAATGCTAAAGAAACTTGCAAGCAAAAGCCACACCCCACTCTAAAGAACTGAAACATTTGAGGGGTTTGCACCATTGTACAGCTTAGTGATGGCCCTTCAAACACAGATGCATGCATGTATGATGTTTATGAGATCTGACAGAATTCTTAATAGACTTCATACAAGGTTTTTTTTAAAGGCTATTTTTTGCAGGAACCACATCTTCCCACAATCCTTTTTGCTCTGTTATTTAGTTTGATTTTGTGACATCTTGTGTCCTGTTTCTTTCTTTTTTTATGCGCACTTTGTAAAAATGGTAAATGTTAGATATCAATTTCAATTCAATTTCAATATCAATTTCAATATCAATTTCAATATCAATTTCAATTTCAATATCTAAAAAGAGCCTGAGTGGCGTTGGAGACTAATGCCTCCTACTAAGGGTAGTACTTA
This sequence comes from Stegonotus admiraltiensis, assembly GCA_032468215.1. Classification (NCBI taxonomy): domain Eukaryota; kingdom Metazoa; phylum Chordata; class Lepidosauria; order Squamata; family Colubridae; genus Stegonotus; species Stegonotus admiraltiensis. The sequence continues at coordinate 454,455 of JANHZT010007383.1, read as the reverse complement.
ACATCCAGATGCCTGCAATTACTGCCAGTTCAATTCTCACCAGGCTCAAGGTTGACTCAGCCTTCCATCCTTTCTAAGGTGGGTAAAATGAGGACCCGGTTTGTGGGGGCAATAAGCTGACTTTGTATAAACTATACAATAGTATGAAGGCTATTGCTTAACGCATTGTAAGCTGCCCTGAGTCTCTAGAGAAGGGCGGCATATAAATTAAAATTTAAAAAAAATCAATTTCCTTAATACTTCAACTCATAGCATTTTCCACCCAGTATACCGGCTTGGGAGTTCTGGTAGTTGAAAGAAAAATTGCCTTAATATATGAATGCTTTTCAATTGTCACATATTCTTTTTCTCAATGTATATATCATTATGAAGTCTGCTTTTTGTATGTGCATGTTTTCAGCTATAGGTTCACTGCAATTCTGAAGACTGGTCTCCACCTAAGTGTCCCCATCTATAAAATGGATAAATATTTGTGAAGTGACTTCTTATTTCTGTTTAAAAAGACATAGTCCTCCACTTACAACTGCAATTGGGATTAGAATTTTCATTGCTAAGTAAAGCAGTTGTTAAGGGAATCTTACCTGATTTTATGAGCTGTTTTGGGTTTTTTTGCTATGGTTGTTAAGTGAATCACTGCAATTGTTAAACAAGTCATGGAGTAGTGAAGCGAATCCAGCTCCCCACTGACTTTGCTTGTCAGAAATCAGCTGAGAAGGTTGCAAATGGTAATCTGTTCCGTCTCAGCTAGGTTATCAACCTTGCCTGCTATTGTCTTTATTTCCTCATTATTTGTTTCCCTCAGCAAATTAATTTTCTTCTAAATTAATTTATTTTGCACACTTCTCCAGGGCTGTGCCACATATTATGATCTATCTGAAATCCAACTTTCTCAACTGCTTGTGAAAGCACCCAGCACATACTTGAAAAGGTCACTTCCCAAACTTTTTAGCAGAAGAATGGTTGAGACTTTTGAGTGTAACTTTCAGTGAGCTACAATGTCAAAGACCAGTGACCACTATGGACAATTTGACATAGTTGACTTTTTTTAAAAAAGAAGAAGAAGAAAAGAAAAGCAACTCTCATCTCCTAAATTAAATATAAGTCCTTCCAAAATAGCATGGCATTTGGTGAAAAAGTGCTATTGCTATTGCATCCTTCTTTCTGAATATCATCAAGCTTCCTGTGTAATGTTAAAAATAGCCTGTGGTCATAGTGTCTTCGGCAGTGTTCGAAACCACATCTCAGTGTGAACAATTCTTTTTCCTTCCCAAGCTTTTATGTACAAAACCTTTTCATAGATCATTGAGTCACCACAAACAAAATGGTCTCTTTTGGTTATTTATTTATTTTAAAAGAATAAAGGTGTCAAACATGCATTTACTTATTTAAAAAGATTAAGGGTGTATAATAAGTGACTCAGAAGACAGCACTTCCTTTCAATACATTGATTCTTTTCATAATTTAATAGGAAAGACATCAGCAAAATCAGATCAGAAGCTTTTTGAAGCTTGTTTTTCTCTCTAAGAAATCCTTATTCAGTACCATGAGAAATATGACAGAGTGAAATCAACCGGAGATAAAATATGTTAGGAAAATCTGCAAATATGCACACAATAGGTAACACCTCTCTTTTTTTTGTCTTGTGCAGTGAGTTCCCTGAAACGGTAAAAAAATGGGCTGAATCTTTTGACCAGCTGATTTCTCACAAAGGTTGGTATTGATGTTTTCAACTAGCATTATGCTTCATTACAGTTCAACATCTTACAGCAAGGCTCAATTGTTTCATGCAAAATATCTTTTCATTATTCTTTTTCTGCGATGAAGGATTAACTGTGTGTAAAGTGAAGAAGTCTATTAAGTTTGACTGCCAGATTGCTGTGAAAAATGGCCCTGAATTTTGATCACTACCACAAAAGCTTAGAACTATTGAAGCTTCAGTAGTGGAGAAAATTATTCAAGGAAGAAGTGGATATTTTATTAATCTTTAAGGACTAATATTAAATTTGTTATATAATGCACAGTGAACAATTATGTATTGGAACTTGTGACTATTAACTTGGATATGAACTTCTAGGTATTCCATCAGTATCAATTATGGTTTAGGATGTCAATATTACAAACAAAATTATTCCATTTTTTTAATCCAAAATTGAGTATACCATTGAAAAGGAAACAAAAAGCCATACAGTTTTGAAGTTCAATAAAGGAAAAAATTCACTCAATGAAAATGGCTGTTGATTGTGACATCATTAGTCAATAGACCAATCATTTTCCTTTCCCATTTCCACTTGAAAATTCCAAGTCTTCCAAGCAAAGACATGCTGCAGCTTTCAATTATTCTCAGTAATTGTACATTAAACTATAGTTTCTAAATATACCTGCAGTGCTTATTTAATACCTTTATAATATTATACATTACCATCAGCGGTGAAATCCACTTACTTTCGCTACCGGTTTGGTAGGAGCATGTGTGCGCATGCACACCTCTTTTGCGCGTGCACAAAGCCTTCTGCGCATGTGCAGAGGGTCAAAAATGGAATGTACTGATGTCCTACTGGTTAACGCGAGTTGGATAGATCCAGCAGGATTTTACCGCTGATTACCATGTCTACTCAACTTTTGCTGGCCCATAGTTCAATATGCATTACCTAAAGGCTGCCTTGCTGGGTCTCAAACGGAGTTTTTTAAGATGATGATGATGATGATGATGATGATGATGATGATGATGATTTTACACAGACAAACAAACATACAATGCATTTTTTCTGAACAGAGTATTGGCCGAGTCACATATTTATACAATTTTTAGTCATCTCCAACACAATTTATGTATTTCACTTTTTGCCATAACAATCTTTCTCTCTAATTTTTATTAACCAAAGTTACCCTTCGCCCTAATCTCTAATCTTAATCAAATTCAATTTTTCCCTTTTCTTTCTCCAAGTTAAAACCCTTACTAGATTCCCTTATTCTAATCACAAATTTTTTGTTTGTCCACTTTTCCAAATATTACAATCCAATCTCTTATTAAAAGTCACTTAAATATATAACATTGCAGTCATTCATTTCTTTTCCATTGCTTTTTCAAATATATATGTGATCGCTTCTTATTAAATAATAAACCAAATTATTTCGCACAGTACATCTTAAACCTTAAATCCAATTTTCAATTATTTTTTCAAATATATATATTTGTACCACTTCAACAATATCTTAATCACTTCTAATTGAACAGTAAATCTAATTAATTCATAATACAATATAATTTCCAATTTTTTAGTTAAATTCCAAAATTACAATTAAAAATGTTCAAATATTATTTTCCATAGTTACAGTTAAAGATCATCCAAATATTACAATCTCATATATTAAACTCATTTGTGTTTCTAAATATTATTTCAATTCATTTATAAATCAAGATAATTATCCATTGCTTTATACTTAATTTAAACACTTAATTGAAACAAGATTAATTTTCAGCTTAATTTCCAATATTTTAATTAAATCATTACAGTTAAAAACATTCCAAGCATTACCAATCTCAGCTGTTGCGTTTTCTAAAATTAATTATATCTATGAATCTTACTTCAATTCATTTTTAATTCTAAATGTATTTCTTTCTCCCATTTTCTTTTTTTTTCTTCTTCTTTTTCCTCCATCTTTTTTTCTCCATTTTAAAATCCTGAACTCTTCTATTTTGCCTCAGGCAGAGTTTTGAGCACCCTGGTGAGACCTGTCTTTAAAAAGTAGCACTGCAAATGAAGTATAAGCAACTTTTGAGTTAACACTCAACTCATGCCCATTGTAATGTGCATATGTTTGAATTGGTAGGATCTATACATAATCCATACACTGGATTAGAGGAAAAGAAAATACTTTTTTAAAAAACTGAAGAATCCAATAGAAGCCTACAGAAAGGTGGCCAGGTTCTGTGTTATCGCTATCTTTGAACAAAGACTAATTGTTTAGGTTCCCATAAGTTTTCTTTCCATGGCACTGAAAATGTGAGCCTTTAACATGTGTTGGTGCACTTTTTATACAGGTTTTGTAGGTACAATATTCTGTATTCTAAACAATTTATTGATTCTAAGATATTAGTCCATGTCTGTAAGTTATATTAAGATTTTCTATAAAATATAGAATAGCATTACTATAGATATATAAAAATAGTTGTGTATTGGATTAAGAGTGATAAAACATACTTAAGCATACTGTGCTATAAAAGTAAACTTTAGTATAAAAATTGTAATAAAAATGAAAGTGCTTGATAACTGGTGATAAGCAATAAAATAAATGTAAGGATAAGACTTGACTGAAATCAGAACATATTTTATTTAAATATTATTATTTATTATTTATTTAAAGTTTCAGACTTTAGCCTGATCCAACACAGCAGCTCTTTGCATTTTACAGTTCTTTTATTTTATTGCCAATATCTATATATTTTTCAGATTTACTAAGATTCTTCTTGAGATAGATCAGCTAGGGGTCTATGAAGTATTGCAAATAGTATTTCTATTTTTTTTTCTTCCATTCAATTGTGTCTGCTTCTCAGAGACTGCCTGGACAAGTCCCTGCAGTTATTTTGGCAAGGTTACTCAGAAGTGGTTTGCCATTGCCTCCATCCTAGTGCTGAGAGACAATGACTGGCTCAAGGTCACCCAGCTGGCTTCGTGCCTAAGGTGGCACTAGAACTCATAGTCTCCCAGTTTCTAGCCTGATGCCTTAATCACTGCACCAAAATCGTTCTCATCCACTAATATAAGTGGAACCAAATCCTATAGTCAAAATATTATCTAAAGCCAGTATCTACAATCAAATCTATAGTCAATGTGAAGATTGAAATACATTTGTGGATTGTGGTGCAATTCTAAACGCAATAACATTAATGGTGCATATCAAATACCTGTGTTGCAATAAACTACACACACACACACACACACACATTTGAGAGCTGGTTGCTTTTGAAATAAATATGAGCTGGGTGTCAAGCTGGATGTTTTCAAAATTAAAAATGAATATGCTTATATAATTAATATATAAACGAATCCAGTTGAAATTGACATTGATCTAAACAGTCTAATTTGCCCATTATTAGACCAAATAAGAGGTACATTGGAAAGAATATGTCATACCTATTACAGGGAATCCTCAAGTTAAGAAGGAGTTATCTTCCCTACCTCTGTCTTTAACCCAAACTTATATTTAAATGGGAATTCATACTTACAAACGGACTACCTAATACTAAAACTGGCACACAGTGTTGTCCTTCCTCAAGCTGATAAAGTGCTGAAACTGCACAAAGCTGTCAGGAACCCCTGAAAATTACTGAAAACAGGCTATATATATGAAAAATGAACAGCTTCAGCAATTTGTCAGTCTGAAGAAGGATAATGCCATCTGCCATATTTATTAACAGGCAGTTCATTCACATCTAAGGTTTGTCCTTAAATTAGATGTTTTTAATCTGGATACTATTCTGACCTAGGCTTCCTGATACAGTAAAAAGCACACAATTAGTCCCAAAAAACCTTTTTTCTTATTTTAACGGCTATGAATTCCTTTCATTCACAGCATGTGCTGAATCACCAAGAGTTTATAAATAGTTCAACAGAAGTCTGCCACAGTCCTTTTTACCATAAGGCTGGTAAAAAGCCACCTTTATCTTCTTTGACACGCTGCCAAAGACCTAATTGGCAATTATCTTGGCAAGGCCACACGGAAACACAGAGTCAAAAACAGAGCTTCAAAGTAAAAACTGACACCATCCACAACGTTGCTTCCTGCAAAGGCCCACGGCCTTTGCTCTTCCTTTATGTCTTATGGGAGGGGCCAATCACCTTCAAGCCTTACTCCCAAGTCGTCCCTTTTGTTTTAAGTGTTCTTTCCTTCTGGAAGCTCTGCATATGCACACACTAGGAACAGGCTCCCCTGTTCCTCTGCCTCTCTGATGTCCGACTCTGGAGACTCCAGAGTCCGCACATAACTCCCAGATGGCCCTGGTCCCCTCTCTGCCTCGGATGCAGACCCCTCATCTGAACCTTCCCCAGACTCCAAGACTGGCCCATGTTCCTCCCCAGCCTCCTCATTGTACGACTCTGCTGCCAGCTCTGCAGGCTGCTGGCAGACCACAACAGATACTGCCTGTACATTTCTCAAATTAAGCTCTGATTCTTCCAAAAGCTTTTCTTATTTACTGTATTCAAAATGAACCTCCACACAGTGAAAGTCTGGGACATTATTTTTGCTTATCCTTTACCCTACAAATCACAGTTATTGTTCCAGGACTGACTTTAAAAAAAACAGAAACAAAAATGTGTAATTTAGGGAGAGAGTTAACTCAAAAACATCTGAAAATGGTAGTGAGAAAATGTCATCCTGTTTTATTTGCTGTTTCTTTGATTACATGTTGTTTATTTTGTAGCTGGCTTAGATGCATTCATCAGGTTTTTGCGAAGTGAGTTTAGTGAAGAGAACATTGAGTTTTGGATGGCATGTGAAGAGTATAAGAAAAGCAAAGATACCTCCCAACTTCCACTCAAAGCAAAGACAATTTATGAGACATTCATTGAAAGAGAATCACCAAAAGAGGTACAGTGAAAATAGTTCTCTTAACACAATTGGTCTTTTAAATCCTTAAAGATTCTGTTTGCAGGGAGAAGATGTCAAGGTAATGTCCATGACATGTCCTCTTGACTTTTCTGTCCTCTACCCTACCCCAAATCTCAACCCTTTCTCCTAACAAAAATCACTGCACACAGTGAAACTTACTTCTGAGAAAATTTGCAATAGCATTGGGTTTTGTACTGTTTAATGTCATTTGGAATGAATCCATTTTTGAAAAAGGTTGAGATTATTTAGCACATGCTACCACAAGGGGACACAGTGGCTCAGTGGCTAAGATGCTAAGCTTGTTGATCAAAAGATTGGCAGTTCAGTGGTTTAAATCGCTAGTGCTGCGTAACAGGATGAGCTCCTGTTACTTGTCCCAGCTTCTGCCAACCTAACAGTTTGAAAGCACATAAAAAATGCAAGTAGAACAATATAGACCATCTTTGGTGGGAAGGTAACAGCGTTCTGTGCTCCTTTGGCATTTAGTCATGCTGGCCACATGACAATGGAGACATCTTTGGACACCGCTGGCTCTTCGGCTTTGAAACGGAGATGAGCAGCGCCCCCTAGAGTCAGGAATGACTAGCACATATGTGTAAAGGGAACCTTTACCTTTACCTTTTACTACAAGAGTATCCCAGAAGTGAAACAGGAATAAAAAGTGAAAATACTCACTTGCTGAGAACTTTATCTGCCTATTTTTATTGCTACTTGTATTGTATAAGAATTATTCATCCTCAGTCTTCTGAAGCAATAATTACTGGTGCGATTATTAGTACATACAAGTTATTACTAACACATTGGCAAGATTTCAGATAAGACAAATGAATAAAATAAATCACCAATTTAAGCACAGCGTTCGGAATAATAGCTGTAGTGCTTTAAGCAGATTTAAAAAATTGATTACAGATTTGTTCAAAAGGCAAGAGTTAAGGATTGCATATTAATTACATATATTGGTAAATAAATATACAGATATATTTCATGTATTGGCTTAGAGGTTATTTATACTTAACTATCAAATGTCTATCACGTATCATGTATTCAAGAAAGGCATGTGGAAATATGTCTAGGAGACGATTATGATTTGTGCAATTGATTAGAACATTCCAGTCAAGTGGTGGTCATATAAGTTGAACAAGCTAAGTTATGGAAAGAAACTTTTTCCCCTCCTTCCCTGTGAAGGTTGACAAAGATTAAAACTAACCCTATCCTTCTTTTGAAATAATATAACATTAGTACAACTGGCGAGGTATCCATTCTAAATCCTATTAAATAAGTGATGAACATTGTTAATGCTTTACTGTGCTCTGTTCAATTTTTAGAAAAAAAAATAAAGAAATTGGAGCACACACACTTCTTGTCACTGAATATCTACTGTGCCCCACTTCATTTTGTTGAACATGCTTCTCATATGGATGTTCAGCACATATAGAATGCAGATGTTGCACTTGTCTATAGTGTGTTAGAACTGCCATGTGATCCCAGGCAAAGACCCAGCTTGTCAAGGTGTTGCAGGCAGGTGTTTACAGTTTCTCAAATAGATAGCCAATTGACATAAGCCCATGAGATATATAACTCCCTGAGGACTCATTACTGAAATTTCAGCGTGGATGAGACTAAAAATATCCCCATCACATTTCTTGACCATGCATCTCATAAAATTTGAATGTAGCAGATTTCTTTACAATACTTGGGCAGAATGTGTAGGATAGGAAGTCAATACCTTATATGGGAAAATTGGGAATAACCAACAACCATCAATTTTATCAAATGTTTTCTTCTTTTTCTCTAGGTCAACCTTGATTTTAATACCAAAGTCTCTGTAAATCAGAATATGGCTCATCCAACGCGCAACACATTTGATGCTGCACAGAACAAAATTTATGCCCTGATGGAACAAGACAGTTATCCGCGCTTCTTAAAGTCTAACCTTTACTTAGACTTACTCCATGGCAGACCTTTAGGCTGTTCAGCTCTTCGACGGAGATCACGTTCTTTTACCTTCAATGACTTCAAAGATGCCCAGCCAGATTTTGCTGTCTGGCTGTAAAAGTTAATTTTCCTTTGACCCCATCTTCATGCCAATGAAGGGGCATCATTATTGCGTCAAATAGTTTAGCTGAGGGAAGTTATAGAACTCATAGAATTGTTTCCATTTTATTTTTATATTGTTTACTTGATGATCATATCCAAAGGTTTCAGTTTCATTTATTGCATGGATAGCCAATATTTTTTTTATTCTCAGATACTCTCTATAAAATTAGGCCCTTCTGAGCTGCAAAAAATTGGATGACTATTAACAGAACAGTTAGTTTTATATCTCTTCACTGCCATCTAGTGATCATCTTTATTTCTGCAATTCATGTATAGTAGACCTAATATTGTGAAGGTCAAGTCCCTAATAAACAGTACCCACATTTAACAATAATGGCTATGGACACGCATAGTCATAAATAGAAATATGTTTATTGAGTACAAAACCCAAATACAATATGTGACATTAAAGCAGGGAAATCCTGCCTCTTACCGTGTGGGAATGATTTTTGTAAGAACATCAGATAGCATTACTCATCAAGCATTAGAGCTATCCATTTGCTTTCTTTATATTCTATGAAGCCATATATCACATTCTGAGACATACAGTGTGAAAATATTCATGGTCAACATTATGTTTCCTAATGTGAAAGAGTGAACAGATACATTCAACAATTTAGAAAGAATAAACACATCGTCAAAAGTTTGGTTTTAAATGTGACGTAGAAAAACGTTGAATAAATTGAGGAACAAGAAGTACATATGCCTAGGATAAACTCTTTAGAAATTCAGTTTGGTGTAATAGTAAAGGCATCAGGCCAGAACCTGAAAGACCACAAGTTCTAATTGTGATGAAGCATGAAACCTGTTGGGTAACCTGGGACCAGTCACTGCCTCTCAGCTCTAGGAAGCAGGCAACAGTAAACCGTGTCTGAAAAACTTCCCAAGAAACCTGGAGGGACCTATCCAGGCAGTTGTCAGGAGTCAATACTGATTTGAAGGTATGCACACAACCAAAAACAATAAATCTTATAGAATGCAGGGGAATTGGTGCCTGATTAAATCTTCTTAGGATAGTGTAATTAAAAAACAAAGAGGGCACAGAATTGTGATATTTTCCCTTTCCTGTGAAACCACAATCAGAAATCTTTTTTGACATAGATAAAAAATTGTAAGAGAGGATCGATAATTCAGGGGGAAAAAATAGAATACTTAAAAGCTGTTCAAACCTGCTGTCAAGGTCTAACTGGTTACAACCTAGTATTTCACAAAGTACAAGTGATTGGTTGCCATGGGAACTGGGTACTTAGACAACTCTTTGTTAGAATTAGGCCATTTTGAGAAACTTCTGATGAAGAGTAACGGAATAAACTAACCTAGGATATGCAATGTTCCTCTCCCAAGGATATCCCTAAAGATAATCCATATAACTGTATGTGTGATGAGAGAATGTATACAAAGGCAGAGAAAGTGATGTGGAATGTTGAATTTAGGAATTCTGTAAGAATCTGCCTTAAAATCTTATGCAGGGTACTGTACTTTAGTTTTCTGTTAAAAACTCTACCATTTGTATGTTCAGTCTGTAAATTTGTACCATTTGTAAATAAAACACAGTGTGACAATCTGAGAAGACTTTTGTTATCTCTTTCCAAACAAGAGAGAAACATGGATACCTGTCATATATGGCTATATCAGGGCTCAAACCAGTAGGAAAAGTGTATCAGTACAGTTCAGGCCCAATTTTAAAATATTCCTCTTTGTTTAACCACATAGCTTAAAGCTTCCACAAATCTATAATGCTTTTCTTCCCAGAAAAGTAAATATGGACCATTTGCTTGCACCATCAAAAGAAAGTTTGTAGGTTTATTTTGTTGTGGAGGTTAGAATGACCTAAAGTTTATTTCTTTTCCTTGTGCTACAGTTTTAAAGATCTGGTTCAGGGAACTTTAACCTCTTTGATTTATATTACAGTATTGCAGCAATTGATTTTCTATTCATTCCATGTAAATGAATGAAGAGAGGGTGGTTCTCTTTTTGATCCTAAATTTGAGGATGTAATTATGTAAATACACTTGAAAATAAAATAAAAATTCAAAGACTGGGGAGGAAAAGGGGGGGATTGATTTAGGCATGGAAAGTAAAGGAAAACTGCTATTCTAATTTTCAGATTAAACTGTTTGTTGAAAATGCCGTCTAGCGATACTGATAGTAAGGAAGGAGTGTTCTTTCTTTTAAAACATTTACTATTCAAGTCATGCTTGTAGTATATGATTCAGCATGTGCCAATTACTATACTCAGTTCTTTCTTCTTTTTGCTTCAGGGTATCTGGTAGGGATATCTTGCCGTGCACAGCGACTTCTAAAATATTAAACACAAGTTTCATTCATTAAATAAAAAAATAACAGGATTAAATAATAAGTACCACTGACATATTCAACGATCCTGTATTAAAAAATGGCATCTCTCCCTCCAGAAGCAACTGTTGAGGGTGGCAATTTCATATGCATTAGCTGTGCAGTTCTAAAAAAATTACAAAAACATCAGAGGAAAGGGTGTAATGAGAAAGAAATGCCACATAGGCAGAAAAAGAAAAGCAAGGCGTAAGGCAGGTCATGGCAAGTACTATCAGTCCAGGTGGAAACAAATGGCCAGGACTTGTTTGTAGTTACCATGTCCAAAACTGTAACAGTAACAGAGTTGGAAGCGACCTTGGAGGCCATCTAGTGTTCTGTTTCCCCCCGCGTCCGAATTCCAGAAACAAGTTACACACACACACCAGCTACACCAACACGGTTTACTTT
>JANHZT010007383.1:424839-435379 GCA_032468215.1 Stegonotus admiraltiensis | reverse complement strand
TTGCCTCCTCCACTCCTCCTAGGTTTATTTTTGGCTGGTTCACAGCCTAGTCAGCTGTTCTCCAGGGATGCTTTCCTCCACTCCTGACCTTATAGTTGACTAATTCACAATTTAGCTTTAATCATCTAATCCCCAAAATCATACTTCCCTAACAATTTAAAATATTAATGCGTTTTGAAATATATCTTCTCTTCTACTCTCTCCTGAATTATTAATTCTCCCATTTTCTATTTGTTTCTCACTTTTCTATGTAAAACAATATTTTAAACCATTTTAGAGATCAATTCACCATAGTTATAAAATCTATAAACAAATCTTATTGTTATTCAAAAATTTATTCCCATTCTCTTGCTTGCTATAAAAATCAACATTTTTAATGACTTTCAAACCAATTTTCTATAACCATTAGAATGCTTATTAATATTTTTTAAGAATTCTTTCAAAGTATTCACATTTTTTCTATAACATTTCTCGTTTTAAAAATTATCATCTATAAGTAGTTCTTCATAATATTCAAAGCTTCATTCACGTTTTCTTGTTTACTATAAAGAACAATATTTTTAACCATTTTAAAGAAACATTTTTCTGTAGTTACTGAATCTATCATCAATTCTTATTAGTAATCAAAAATTCATTCATAATCTTCATATTTCTTACAGTTTTTTCTATAATCACATTACCCCCCTCCCTTGAAAAATCACTTCTCTCAATAATAATAATGAAAAATAAAATTAGGAAAGAGAAAGGGAGAAGAAAAAAGAAATGAATGTGTAGCAGAGAAAGTCAAAAAGGAAGATTAAAAAAAAAGTAAAAAAGTAAAGCAAAAAGAGAGGAATAAGATAGAAAAACAATAGAAAGAAAGAAAGAAAAAGTAAAGAAGGAAGAGAAAGAAGCGAGAGAAACTCTCGTCCTTACATTGTTTAGACATCAATTACATAAAAAACATTTACATCCATTTTAATCGGACTGCGGTACATTTCTCATCTTGCTACCCAGTGTGTTCCAGTTTTTCCCTTTCTCCATTCTGTCCAAACTTTTTTTTTCCTTTCAGTTCCAGTATCAATAAAGTTATAAAGACTAAAGGATTTAGTTCTTTTGTATTCCATATATGGTGCCGTCATGTCCTCTCCTGGGGCTACGCCCTTCCCCTTTGTTACAACGCCATTAATCAGCAATTTTAACTGTTCCAAATAATTTCTTCTTTCCAACTGTCCATAAGTAATCCAAAAGCAGATTAAGTACATCTAAAATCAAGCCTCCTTAGTTTTTCCTCAATATAATCCAATTCGGGAAACAAGAGACAAAGTTTCTTCTTTAAACAGCAAGCAATCCACAATTTGCAATTTACTTTCACTTCTCTTAACAAGCATCCATTTTAGCTTCCTCTGCTTATTATTCTCATAGCTTTGAAAAAACATTCTGCTTTCTCTTCTCATTCTTCCGGTAGCAGAAATTTAGAGTAGTTCAGAGAACCAGCAAATACCACCTCAGGCTTTGCCCAAGAGTGGGGTGGGAATAGAGTTTTTGCAATATCCTTCCCCCAGGATTTGGGAGGGAATGGAGATTTTGCAGTATCCTTCCCCTGCCATACCCATCAAGCCACACCCACCAAGCCATGCCCAACAAGCCATGCCACGTCCACCAAGCAATTCCCACTGAACCGGCAGTAAAAAAAATTGAATTCCACCACTGTTGCCATCCCAACCTACTCCATCCACCCTCAGTTGATGCTACTGGGTACATATCTATTCACATTATTAGTCCTAGCACCCTCACTTTTATTCTGGTTCAATAGCAAACTTGCAAATTCTCCAATTGTAACTTGTGCAATTGTCAATTGAAGCTCCTAATTTCAAGTGCTTATAATGATGCTGGGTTTTCAATACTGACTCTGAAGAATTAATTTTTGTGGAAACATTATGATTGGTCACAAGATGACCCAACATATTTCTCAAGCCATGGAAGCAAAGCTTGTTCTAATAATCTGTGTGTGCTGTAAAACCCAAATATGTTCAGTTCTGGCCTGGAGCAGTAGAAGTCATTGGCTGAGAGAAACCAGGCATTTTTGAAAAATGATGAATCCGAAACAACCTAAACTGTCCATTCTACCATTTCTCTCTTACTTTTTAAAGGGGAAAAGTAAAAGAGTAAAAAAAGCTACCTGAAAGCAAGCTGTGCACACCTAATTTCATGTGAAATTTGCACCACTGCAGAAAATACCAACTTTTAATTTAGATCATAATCTAATCTGATGCACATGCAGCTCTTCAAAGAGAATGGCAGAGGGCTCAAAGCGTATTTGTGGCAGCACAGAAGGTCAGCAGCTCCAATAAAAAGATGGGATAGCAGGTGATAAGAAAGATTTTTACGCTAAACCCTGAAGAGATCAGGGTGATCATAAGCAGCTCGGATAATATTGTGTCAGAGAACCAATAACCTGCCTCAGCCAAAGGATTTTCCTTATAAAATACCAATGATTGTAATAAAGAGGAAGGAAGGAAGGAAGGAAGGAAGGAAGGAAGGAAGGAAGGAAGGAAGGAAGGAAGGAAGGAAGGAAGGAAGGAAAGGCAATGGCAGACAAGGATTAGAAAAACAAACCAACCAGCCAACTTCAAGTTGGATTGAAGATGAAACCAAAGTGAAATAAACCTCGAATAAACTTCTTTCTCTCCTTTTTAAGGAGCAAAGATTTACACTAGTTTGGTTTCTTTCTTTACAGTCTCTTTATGGAACACTTACTTCTCATGACATATATGCTGTGGTAAACCAGTGGCATGTTTATTCCTCCACTACAATAATGTGATGACTATCCAGCAATGTATTATTTTATCTTAGTTACTATTTAGAATCTTTATTCCAGCTCTCCAAAGGCACTGTTCTACGAGCAACTCACAAGTATAAAAAATGGCCCTGGTAATTGAGGAGAAGGGCAACATATTATTCTAGCACATGAAAAAAGAAAGGTGAAATGCTAAGTAAAGGTAACTGCATACAAATGAATTCCTAAAGTTCAACTATTATCAAACATTTAGAACAAATTACACTGCCTATGTCTGTAAAACTACTAATACAATAATGCTTAATTACAGGGCCAAAGGTTAGCAACTGGTGGCTTGTTATCATTATGTACTTTTCAAATTGATACACTACAATGTCTGAAGGGCTATTGAAACTGCCTGCGACACACAACGTAAATTCACAGGGTTAGAATCAGAGAGTTTTAGTTGTTCATCTTATGGGTTAGGCAAGACAAAGGAAAGAGAATCCTACTTACAGTTGAAATCCTGCTGCAAAAGAAAAGGAAAAGAAATCCTGATGATTACTCACCATTAATGTGTGAATCATACAATGCATGCACTCTGTGCTAGGATTAGCAAATTACCCAAATGGCTTATACAGTTTGCCTAGTTTATCAATAAATGATGTTGCCTTGAGGAAAGAGGGTTGTAAATCTTTTCCTAGTAAGCCTCCCTAAACCATCAAAAATCATTTGGAAAGTCCTTAGCTTATTAATCCAGAAAAGGGACAGATTGGGGGAAAAATGATTCATTGTCCCAAAAATTGTATATATTTTTTCCTAACTTATTTAAATATCAGGTATTACTGTACTTCCACAGACTCAGAGTGATTCTTTAGGACAGTACTCCCCAACCTTTCTGGGTCCCTGGACTGGCAGCAAAGTTCATTAAATTTTGGCAGCTATGTGCTTCTTCATTTTAACTTGCCAGGATGATTTTGTGCAGACAACCTAGTTCTCACGCATGCACAAATGAAATTTCACACACTCACCCACCTCTTGTGCAGCCCACATCCCAAAGGGTCACAGACCAGTTGGAGACCACTGCTTTAGTAGATATATCCCACAATTAAATGCTACAATGATAATAAACTTAGGACAATAATTGACTTCTCAATGTTCCCCTTTAAATATAAAGTCTCCAAAGTCAGCTCTTAGTAAAGATTTTAATGCATTTTTGTTGTTCTTTTTTGCAATCCCAGAGATGTGGTTTGCTATTGCTCTTTCTCAGTAAGGTGTTTAGTTCTATTTTACAACTTGCCAATGAAGTCTACAGCTCCAGGATTTTCTATACTCATACATATACTGGAATTAGGAAGATAAGGACCTATGAAAGTGTAGAAAGGGGAAGGTGGCTTTGCCGGAAATATTCAAGAGCTTTTTCCTAGGCAACAGAAGTCCAGAAAAACAAGATGACATTTGGAGATGACTTGGCTTCTACCCTGATTCACTGGAATATAAGAAGGAGAAAGAAGTACAGCACAATTTATATATTTATTTTTATCCTGCCTTTATTATTTGTATAAATAACTCAAGGCAGTAAACACATCTAATATGCCTTCCTTCTCCCGTTTTCTTCACAATAGCAATCCCATGAGGTGGTTTGGGCTGAGAAAGAGTGACTGGAATCACCCAGCCAGCTTTCATGCTTAAATTGGGACTAGAACTCACTCTCTCCTAGCTTTTAGCCTGATACCATAACCACTAGACTAGACTAGTTCTTTGTAAGATTTGCAGATTCCTTTTTACCAGATTTACCAGATTCTGTTGTCATTTTCCTGAAGAGCTGATTTCCTGTAAAGTCTACTTGGTGGGTTAACAAGAGGGTAGAGAGATTATAGTTGTCAAGAAAGACAAAAGGGAAGCTTTATGAGGAAAGGGCAAACTCAGATATAGGCTATAGTCATCATTCAATGTTAGGTTGTTGTTTGTGTAAATCCAATAATTGTAGCTTATTTAAAATGCATCATAATTCAGTACAACATACAAGCTCAACCAAAAGTTAATGGACATATGATTGAGCAAAATAATAATTGGAATTATTTACCCGTCCCAAAGAAAACATGGCCTAAAGTAGCCTTTCCAGAATGCTCACAATAAATTGGAATTATTTCCAAGGGGTAGACATGTTAATTTTTTACATGGGAAAAAAGGGGGCAAACCTAGCAACACAGCATTTGGTTTACTACATGTCTGAGTGAAATGGATTGGGGTCTACTTCTGTATGCAGTAATAAACTTACTTTAAGCTGCTACAAGATGTTCAGTAATTTGCCAGGAAGGAATTTGGATTGCAGAATTGCAGATATTTCCATTTATAAAGTGAGAGTAGGAATAAATCATCTTTGCTAAAATATTTGTCTGGTTTTCAATATACTGGTTTAGTATATTGATTTCTATTAATTCTAAAATATGTCCACCACTTCAAAGTAAACTGAATATGAATCTATAACGCACACATAGACATACATCCTATTTTACTGATTATATGTTGCCAAATGCATTTTAAATATTAAAGATATTGTTCCAGTAAACCATGAATTAAATTGGGAGAGATTAACAAAGTGCATATTGTAAATTCTTTCCTTATTTCTTTTTTAGAACATCTAAGATACCTTAGAAAATATTGTCTACTTAGAAGAATTTCTAGTTTTGGGAAATGAAGTGAGTTCAGAACTCTGTTCATTACCCAGAAGGCTACAGTAACTGATGAAGTACCAAATGGAATGGTTCTAACTAACCAATATTCCAATCAACCAGCCAATTCAGGAGAATGACACGAACACCACAGATTGGAAGATATCTACATAAAATTGGAAGATATCTACATTTAAAAAAAAGACTTAACAGAGTGTGCAAACTATCAGCCAATCAATGAAGTAACTCTAGTTCTCTTTCTCACCCATCACAGTCTAACAGAATGCCTGCTTAGTAGTTAATGAAAAGATGGTAATTAAATAACTAGTATTTGCACTTACTCACTTGCAATGTTGATATGCCATCCCAGTTTGGAATTCTGGTGCAATTATTTATATTCCCTTAATTTATAACTCGGTACTGTGTCAAGTCATAAATCAGATCACATCTAAGTCCTTGGGCTTTGAGCAGAGTAGAGTAGTGGACTCAGCTCCTTCATCTGTCAGCTACTTAAAATGCTCCTTTGGTTTCTGCCTTTGATACTTTCAAGGTTAGTTTGTCACAATCAATAAACTGTCCTCCTTCCAAAGACATTTTTTTTCAGCCTGCAAGGTTATTGAATTGTTTTGGCATATGTTTCTTTTATATTTGTCAGCAGGTTTTTGGAAAGCAGGGGTTGTATTTTTTTAAAAAAAAATGTAGTTAAGGAGATCATTAAAAATTAAAAAAAAAACTGGATTAGCAATACAATATCTATATTTAGGCATATGTATACTTTGCATTTGCCTAATGACAAATTATTGCACAGAAGGGACGATTGGAACACCTGCTGGCATTTAAGGCATAACCTGTTTTGACCTGTTTCTGCAAAGATTTCATTATTTTCACGGCAAGTAATTTCTATTCAGTCATCAGCTTTCAGCAGATCTCAGATTTTTTTTTTAAATGTGCACCCATTTCCACAACACAAATATTTGCAAAGGCTGTTCTCCAGTTGGACTCACATTTAGTGTCATGTGCAATTCCATAAGACAAGAGGCACTACAGCTGTTTAAGATACAATCCAAAAAAAATATAGAATCATAAGACTCCTAGGGCTGGAAAGGACCTTGGAGGTCTTCAGAATTGTCAAGGAATATAGCACTGCACCATAAGAAAATAAGCCAGAGTCCTATTGGATAAATACAGCTCATTTCACTAACCATCAAGCTTTAGATGTGATTTCTTTTTAAAGGTCTACATTTATATTGTTAAGATGTAAGATATATGTAAATTTCTCATATGTTTGTACTTGTGATTTGTACTAAGTATCTTTCTTTAAAGGCATTTTCTTGTCTGCCACATAATAACTGCTGCTGTGGATAATTTCAGATGAATTACACTATTTTGAAGTAAACTGATTTAGTGTCAAAATTCTGGACAGCTTTAGAGCATAAGCACTATTACTAGAGCTAGAAAAAACTCATTTTCTGGTTTGTGCAATTTTTCTCCAAGCTGCCCTCTATGGATCAATAGTACATTTAGGCACAGTTTGCACTTCTGTTTAAATTTCTCTTGTTGGAAACTAGCAAGACTTTCTGCCCAATTTTAGGCATATTGATTCAGAAGTAAAACTCCTTTGTTGTAGTGTGGAGATGGGAAAGCAGGGAAGGAGATGTGTGTTATCCCTTTTCATCTAGAGCCATTTAGACTCAGAATTTTTGCATCAAGTAAAATAAGCAGGGCAGCATTTATGCTTAGAAGTTTCTACAAAGTTGTAGAGCTTGCTTTTATTTTATTTATCGTATTTGTACAGCCACCATCTCAACTGACTCTTTAATGGACCAGGAAATCTCTCTGTTTTGCAACTGAGAGGTGGAAATGTCTTCTTCAGCTTTTCTTCCTCCCTGAATGGAAAAGTTGACAAAGGAAAATGGGGGCACACCATTTTGGAGCTTCCATTGTAAGCATTAACTGACTTTACCTTTTTTTAAAAAATTTCATTTATAAAAGGATATTAGGGAAAGTCATAGCAACAAAATCACTGTGCCATACATGAAATTGGAATGTTGATGTAGGAAAGTAGAGTGGTAAATAAATCATTTCAGCCTTTTAAAATTGGAGTGTTATATTTTAAATCCCAGGGTTAGAAAGGTAGAGTTATTAACTGATTGATCTTCAAGTCAAGGATAACACCTGGCAAGTGCCTGGAGAAGTCCCTGCAGTTTTCCTAGCAAGATTTTGGAAGTGGATTCACAGAGCCTCCCTCGTAGCACTGGAGAGAGTCACTGGGTTGGCTTTTCTAAGATGGGACTAGAATTCATTGTCTCCTGGTTTCATGTCTTTAACCACTATACTACTCTCCTAAGGTAGTTTTATACTTGCCCTCAATATATAATATATAATACTACAGATACATCCCCAATGGTCCATATATTCTGGAACTTGAATTCTATTACAATTGAAGGACACCAGCCCATTATTTGGATAATTCCTGGGCTCCCAGCTAGAACTCTTTTCCCCAAAACACCAGCCAAAGAGGTGATTACTTTTGTTTGCGGTTACCATACTGAGCTATTGTAAATCATTCTGTAGAACTAAAATATTTTTGTTGAATAGGGTGCCATACAGAAGTGCAATGTAATGGGACAGTCCTAGCACTGTAGAGGATTCCAGCTCTTATAGCTCTAAAGATGAATGAGGTTATTACCATATTTTTAACTGCCATCAGGATTTCAGAATGAGCATCTATGGTTGCTTCCAATTTTGCCCTAAACCCACAGGCATTTATAGAAAGGAGGGGGGAGTCAAAATGATGGCCAAAACCACACCCCTTGTTTACATGTATTACACATGATGGATGTAAAAAATGAGGCAGGACTTGTACAGTACTGTTATGACCAATATCCATAGACACACCTGTTAAGAAGGCAAGATGCTGATGATTTCCACATTTAGCCTTTTTTCAGTCTCTAAATATTTGTGCTTGTTAGTAATGTATTCCATAAACAACATTCACAGAGTTGCCTTGAAAATAAATATGAGGCTCTTTGGGTAAGATACTGTATACCTACATATGTTCTATATCAGAATAATGATTTAGCTCTTTGGTGTCATTCCAAGGGAGTTTCTAGAATGCTAATTGGTGGAGTTCACCAGCTAATTGCACTTCTCCCTATGCTTCATCACTACTTTAGAATTTCATCATGTTCCCCAAGCTTACCACAAAGGTGAATCTATGCCTTGTTGTTTAATAGGTTTTGCTCAGTTGATGGTGTTTCTGCCACTTTCTAAACAATACCTTTTGCATTCGAAAAGCTCTTTACTGGCTGACATTTGGCTGCATCTGTTCAGCTATGCTACCCATTAAGGTTTGAGCAGAAATCATTAACTAGTTTGCTTGTACCAGGACTATTCAAATAGTGTTATAAGGATAGTTTCCTTCCCCTCAGGGGTACCATTACATGAGTGGAATGTAATGTTAACCGCAAGTCAAGTCCTTTTCTTTATTTACATATCCCTGAAAAATCTGTTGTCACTCTTGAATTAGAAGCAAACACATGCTCATTATTCATTATACTTAAAAAAATGTATCTTGTGCTACTGTCATTTTATACTCTGATTGCTTCTTAATATGAGCATATAATATTGAAGATGCTTATTTTTTCCTCCTCTATATTAACTTGGATATGAATTCTAAAATTAGCTCTAAGGCACAGTATATCTGAAATATTCCCAGGCTGTAGGGAGAGTTTTTATTAAAGGGAACTTTTGAACTGGTCTGTGTAGAAACTGGAATTGGTTTAATAGGTGGAACTATTAATGGGTAGAGCCAAGTCACCCTTTTTCCATTTATCCTGCACTTTATAAGAAACATTATAAGTTTATAATTCCTGACCCATTCTTCAATTATGATCAAGCTCTGCTTTACTTGTTCAGTGGAATTTCAAATCCTAGTAATCTTTCCACAAAAACTATCACTATTTCCCCATCTATAAAACCATCATGGAGCCAATATTACTGTATATATTGAGATTGCTGAACTGTAAGATTAAACTTCTTTTAAACTTTTTTTTTTTTAAATGAAATTGTGGAGAACCTCAGCAATTGCCTAATAATATCCCTGGAAAGATAAGGGCTGTGATTGTTTCCCTTTGGGAGTTTTTATTGAAGCAAACATTTTATGGAAAGAAAGCATTTTATTGGATTGCCCAAAGAAAATCCTCTGAAAATTACGTTGGTGTTTATTTGCCATTCAGATAACTTGGAAACCACATGGTGGTAGGACTGCAGCTTGTTTACCCCTCAAAGAACATGAAGTGGGTTATCTAGGCTGTGTAGAAATCTAATAATAAGTTTCAATGATGCTCTAAAATTTTTGAAGATGCCAAGAGAGTCAGATCAGACCCAATAGAGACAGGGAAGATTATCAAATGTCTTTATTTGTCCCACTCACTTTTGATTGGGTTTTATTATCAAAACAATAAAGAAACAAAGTCTCTTTGTTTTTGCTCCTTCCTTGTTTTAGAATACTCTTACCTTTAATTGTTATTCTGTTCCTAACTCCAATACTGGAAATACAATAGCTTGAAGAGAAATGCAGCTGGAGTACAAACAGACAACCCTGCCATTTAATGTCTTTGGTGGTTCCAGATGATTTCTCAATTCTGTGCTGATTCAAAAAAAGCTCTGAACTTTCTCAGTGCCAGGAGCTGCTGGCTTGTAGTCATGATGCTACTGAAATTACAAAAACAGAACAATTCTGTTTTACCATAGGTGGAAATTCTTATCTCAGCCCACTTCTCAAACTACCTTAGCAAGTTTTTGATGAGGAATTCTGACTCCGTGACATTTGCTGGGTTTTCTACCCTTTCCCTTCTTTTTGGGATGGACCTAAGAAGCAGTGTGGATGTGTCCTTAAAATGAGAATCAATTCTAGTAACTTAAAAAGGATGGGATTTTTAAAAGTCTTTTTTTTTTGCTTTGATGCCTTCTCCAGAGACTCAGGGCGGCTTACAATGCTTTAAGCAATAGCCTTCATACTTCTGTATGTTTATACAAAGTCAGCTTATTGCCCCCACAATCTGGGTCCTCATTTTACCCACCTTAGAAAGGATGGAAGGCTGAG
>JANHZT010007383.1:293852-307750 GCA_032468215.1 Stegonotus admiraltiensis | reverse complement strand
GGAGACCAATAGGGAGCCAGTGCAGCTCGCGGAGAATTGGTGTAATGTGGGTGTACCTAGGTGCACCCACGACAGCTTGCGTGGCTGCATTCTGGACCAACTGTAGTTTCCGATAACTGAGGCAGAAGCTTATAAAAACTCAGATCAGCAGTTACAAAATACAGTTCTAAAGAAATGACAGGCTGCAAAGCAGGGGTGAAATCTACTTACTTTCCTTACTGGTTCAGAAGTGCACGCACTGTGCACGCACTCGCTTTGCTCGTGTGTCACATGTACATGCAGACCTGCGCATGTGCAAAACCTTCTGCACATGTGCAAAACCTTCTGCACATGTGCAAAACCTTCTGCTCATGCGCAAAATCTGTGCATGCACAGAAGATAAAAGCACATTACTTCCTGGTTATAATGAGGAAGTAATGGCACATGGGTGGGTGGAGCTTCACTCCACCATCACTACCAGATTGCCAAACCACCGGCCAAGATCGCTACCGGACTAGGCGATCCGGTATGATCCGGGAGCATTTCACCCTGCTGCAAAGTGACTAAACAATTGCACAACAAAATTAACGAATTCTGCCTACCTTTTTTCATCCCCTTTTCAATCTGGCCATACCCACTTATAGGATCACAGCTTGAAAGGACTCCAAGAAATAATGTGCAGCCCTGATCTCCAACATGATAGAATGAGATGATCAGATGTTATACTGATCCATTATCTAGAATAGTTGACAGTCACAATACTTAAGTTAGGGGTGGATGGCAGGACTTTTCTTCGGAAATGTAAGAGACTGGAGTTCAATAAGTTCAATAACTTAATATTGTACGGGAAAGATGGTAGAATATACATAGATTCTTTTCATTGGACTCTATGTAAATGAGATTTGAACTCCCATTGTTTTCTATCCATTAAATGAGTGACTCAGTCAACGGCAATACTGTGTGGAGAATCCTAAGACTGATATTAAACTTTTTAATAAATTAACTTTATTGCTTTGAAATAAAAGTTTTAATTCATGATATCATTCTATTTATTGTTCAGACACTGCAAAAATACCCTCAGCTTGTGAGGCCTGCTGCAGTCTCCCTTGGAAATGCCCTAAAGTTGTTTTTCATGAGTTTAATCTTTACATTAATTTGTACAATTACTCTTCTGATCACCTCTTATGCAGAATAGTAGGGGCTGCATGGTTTTTAAAAATTGGGAGAAGGCAGGAGATAATGCTTGTCTGGGCTTAAAGTAGTGGGCCACCAAACATATATTCATGTAAAGCAAGATATCTCTTAATAACGAGTTTATACCATTTGTGCGCATCCGTTAGTTATTTGCTCTATGGGATAAGAGGGAGAAGAAGGTGGGTTGACCCAAATGACCAGCTTGCTCAATCTTTCTTACCATGTTTTGAGGATAAGAATATGCAATGCAATCCTGCCCCCACTGAACTAGTGCTGTCTGATTTGCAGACTGCATGTGTTGGTAGGCAAATCTATTCCAATTGACTATTGCACATTATAGCAATAATAAACTTCCCTGGTCCTTGGTTGTTATTCCTCACAGCCTTTATTTTCCCAATTGATTGATGGAACAGTGATATAGACATGGAATAATATAATAATCCTACTGCTAGAGGGATCTTGGAGTCCTAGAGGACAACCATTTAAATATGAGCCAGCAGTGTGCTGCAGCTGCCAAAAAAGCTGACACAGTCCTAGACTACATTAATGGAGGGATAGAATCAAGATCATGTGAAGTGTTAATACCACTTTATGATGCCTTGGTAAGACCACACTTGGAATATTGCATCCAGTTTTGTCCACCACAATATAAAAAAGATGTTCACACTCTAGAAAAAGTGTAGAGAAGAACAACAAAGATGATTAAGTGATTGCAGGCTAAAACATATGAAGTATGGTTGTAGGAATTTGGTAATTTAATAAAAAGAAGGACTAGGGATGACATGATAACAGTATTCTAATACCTAAGGGGCTGCCACAAATAAGAGAGGGTCAACCTATTTTCCAGAGCACCTGAAGAAGCAATAGATGTAAACTAATCAAGGAGAGAACCAATCTAGAACTAAGGAGAAATTTCCTGAAAAACTAATCAGTGGAATGACTTGGCTCCAGAAATTGTGGATGCTCCAACACTGGAACTTTTAAGAAGAGATTGGTCAACCATTTGTTTGAAATGGTATAGGATTTCCTCCCTGAGCAGGCTGTTGGACTAGAAAATATCCAAAGTCCCTTCCCTTCCAACTCTGCCATTTTGTTCTTCTGTTAATTTGATGATTTGTCATTAATGGATAAGTTACAAGATCATTCCCCCCAAAAAAATCAGAATTGTGAGATTATTGGAATGACATACCTGCATCAGTTATTGCTGGTATTAGATTAAGCTTAGCCTTTGAAGAAAGATGCACTGTTTACTTCTCCCACTTTTGGAAACACAACTAACCATTCCTTATGTCACTTGCTACCAATGGACAATCATAAAATAAAACAAGATTCTTGTAGCACAATCCTATACCCCTGAATTCAGCTTACTCCTAGGGAACCATTGACAGACTAGACATTTTAGAAACAACTAGTGATATTGGGGCTTATGGTGCCAAATAACAAACAGTCAAACAAAACCTTTTATATTTTTTGCTAAGCTACAGGCATGTATCTTCTCAGTTACTGCAAGGGGATTAAAATGTACTCTTGTTTCACTAGAAAAGAAGAATGCAAACTGAGCATAATATTTATGAAGCAAAGAGATTCCATCTGAAACTTGAAATCTGTATAAAAGACCCATTGGTAAATGGATAAATGAGTTTCCTCATAAAACTAAAATTCAACAGAAGGCCACAAAACTGTTTCCCCTAGAGTATTGTTAATTAAATGTAATGTGAATATTTAACAATTCCTTATATTGTCAAAAGGCAATTCATAAATCAGCTTAACAGTGTTCACTCCAGTCTGCAAGGCAGCACAAATTATGCTAGCTTGCATTTGTTCCATCTATACTAGCAAGATAACTAACAAGCATGGGAAGAAATATCCATCTGGTTCAGTTCCAAGCTGGGAGAAAGACACTGGGAACATGGAGGATGATTGGAAAGAAGGTTTAATGATAAAAAGAACCACCAAGCTCATGGTTCTGGTGCAGCTGACAAAATGAAGCTGAGAGTGAGGGGTCTTTTATACCTTCTTTAAGCTTTGCACTTGAGCTTCCTGTTCCTGTGCAAGAATATGTATTCTATTGGTTGTTGTCAGACTCCCATGGGGCTGGGGTTATAGCTGGCTCTATAGGCAAAGTACAAATCCTAGGTCTTAGCTGCCAGGTTTAGTTGAAGTTTGCTGGGGGTGGTGCAACTGAAAGGGTGTTGGGCAATTCCTATTGTGACTGAGGGCTAATCCTACCTTTGTTCAGACCTTGCTGCAGGGAATTTCAAAATATCCTGTTCAAAATATCCAGACCTTGCTGCAGGGAATTTTAAAATATCCTGTCTTGAACGGATTTCTGCCCACAGTATTTGCTTTGCCTATGAATAGAGCTACCTAAATACTTGGCTTCTTTCAATAAGCTGTTTATCTCTTAAGTGCTGACATCTGCTGAGGACTATTAAGAAAAGTGGGGGCTGCTTTCTGTCTCCAAGAGTATGTTTCTCCATTTCTCCTTTAGGAAAATATAATATTCTGCCTTTTAATAATTCCCAAAATATTTCATTCTTCTAGGAGGGGGGTGGCTTCCCACACAAGATAACTTGTCAGGCTAACAAATATTGTGGAAGAAATGAAGATGCAGTGAGTGGTGTATCCCAACTGACAGGAAAAACTGCTTCTTACATGGGCTGTGGCTATTGAAAAAGGCAAGTTTCAATGATGGCTTGAGCAGAGGATTCAGCCATCCATCAGAATTTTTACAGCGAGCATTTCAGAAATCCTGATCTACTCCTTTCTCTAGAAATCTGTGTTGGTAATGCTACAAGCAGCAGACCAGCGCCTCTATATTCAGCTGGAGAAAATGGGAGATCATTTTCATTCTCTAAGAATGCTGAGAGGACCTGATCTACCAGTATCATGTTCTCTAGCAACATTAATGCTGCTGCCCTCACCTGGTGTTAAGGTAGTCCAACATGACAAATCAAAATAACCATGGAAACAAAGTGGCGACGATTGGAAAGATATGTATGCAGCAGCCAAAAACAACCAAGAGATGATGAGAAGTTATGAAAGCAGTACAAATTATGCACATATACTTGTGAAGATCAAAATATTCCAATGTCAGCTGGCCTTGGAACTGAGAAAAATGGCTACATCATACAGAGATACCTATCCAACAATGGTTAACCAGATATTTCCAAACTGAAGTTAGGAGAAAGTGTAGATGTATATCTTGTGTATGACTTTCAAATCTTCCATGACATCTATCTGTCTGTCTGTCTCTCTGTTTATCATCTGTCTGTCTGTCTGCCTGTCTGTCTGTCTGCCTGTCTGTCTCTCTATCAATCTATCACATTTCTGAACACCCATCTCCCTCAAAGAGGTACTCTGGGTAGTACAAAGCAAAGTAAAATACATTAATGAAATATTTTACTTTGTGCCCTGGCTTCATCCATTTCTTTGTCATTATTTAACATAATTTTATCAAATCTAGTCTAACAGTTCCAGTCAATATAATGCGCTCTTCTATGAAGTCCAGCCATAAACCATCACATCCATGTGGTTAAATAAGTGTTGGATTTTTGCCTTTGCATATGTGGATTGATGTTAATAGGATCCATTTTACACAGAATTTCACATTTCAGCTAGGAATCCAGGATAAAAGCAGTTCAATAAATCTTAGCTAGAAGTTGGACACTAGTTAGTTTAATGAGTCGTGACAGCAATCGCTTCATATATCTGATTATTGGGTCATGTGGAGAAGAATGTGCAACTAAATTAATTTGGTGAGAGGTCTGTTTACTGTCTGCCTGAGGTTTATTAGAATTGTGGAAATCCTGGCAGTTTTAATTCTCCTACCAAGTCCAGGCTACCTGCCCACCAAATTCAATGGATAAGAAAGGACTTTTCTCCTTCCAATTAAATGTTATTTGATTGAATTAAACTCAGTTTTTCCTTTTATAGCTATACAATTATGTGATTAATATTTTTTTCTTGTGTATGTGTGTACACATAAGATTGGTGGCAATGAAATTTTATAGTTGATTTTCATTTGCAGAACATGGAAAGGGCACCAGGAAGGAACACAATGCTCTCAGCTAATTCAGAGATGGAACACTTTGACAATTAGGATAAACAGTATCTAAAATCCTACTCAGTGGAATATATTTTATAAAGCTTATACAAACCCACACATCGGGAAAGCCCATGAGTCTCAGGAGACTTATTTATAGTCCTTTAAAAGAAGGCTTTTCCGTTCAAGTCCAGATAAAGAATTATTAAGAAAAGAAAATCAGGACTGCACCTGGGCAACCAGGCTTACAGATCATCTGGCTGGCAATGAATATATGCATTGTAGAAGCATATATTCTGTTTCCCTATATACACATAGAGCAATTAATTTATCAGGTAGCATCTATCCAACATAGCATGTGCACATTATATATTTATTTTTTGTTTTGCTTTAGTTGTGTGTGCTGTTCCTCTTTTCTATTTTGTCTAGCATTTTTTGTATGCTGCCCGGAGTCAGGTTGCTGCAATTGAGTGGCTACATAAGTAACTCCTTTCTCACTGGTTACTTTATTTTGCATCCAGTCTACCTTGATTTAGCAGATTCATTTTTAATCCTCTCGCTTCTTCTTTTCCTCCACACATTTCAGTGCCCTATTCCCACTGTGTTAAACATCTATGCTGACATACCGAATTCTCACTTACGCATAATATTGTGGGCAGAAGAACACTTTAAAACACAGATATTTTTGGTTCTCTCAAGAGACGTTCATACTTCACAACAGAGCACCTATTACCAATATAGCAATCACTCTCCTATGTACATTTTTTTCTCTTCTGCACATTCTTTTGCTCCATCATTCCATCAAGTAATCCTTTTTATATATCTCAGTTATATTTTATATCCCCTGTGGCACATAATCATTTCAGTTTGTTGCAAACAACTTACACTTCTTTATGTTTATTTTCCATACACTTAATTGATACTTTTTCATACAGGGCTCATATGATTTCTTCTCCAGTCACTCTACTTTCTATTTTTTAAATCTCTGTCTCCCGCTCCCTCCCTCTCTCCTCTCTCCCTCTCTTTATCTATCTTCTTCAAAAGAAATCCTTTCTTTTTCACATCCATTTTCCCATAAACAACTGTGGATTGTATCAAAATCACTCATATTAAGAAAGTATTAAGAAGCTTTCATCATTCTTGTATCCTAGTACATCATTCTTGTATCCTAGTACTGACATAAAAACCACCTTGCAAGGCAGCAAATTGTAGCCTGTATCCAACCAATATATTGACAAAATCAGAACACTTCAGATATAAATACATCAGAATATCCAATACATCAGTTTCATAAGAACATATGGACTTGATGTATCACTGGGCACCCAGTCTAATATAAAATTACAGGCAATAATTGTAATGCCGCAAAACTAGTCTACTTAAAGCCCCCAAAGTGAGGATGAAATCTGAGAAGAAGTCTTGGACATGTGTCTGTCTCCTCACACTTCCAGTTAAAGTTTGATGCATGTAACACTGCTTGAAAGCAGGAATAAGTAATTCTTCTCTCCAAATCTGGAAAGACCTATTAGATGGGAGAGAAAAGATATGGTGGATAGAATTGCTTGTCTTTAACTGGAGTATACTGATATATAAGGAACTTAATGTCTCAACTGATTATTTCTTGCAGTCTGGGACTGAAGTGACACCTGAACAGTTTGGAAGCCAAGGTAAAATGCATTTTACCTGTGGCCAGAAAATTGGGCAAACACAAGCCCTGAATTCACAATCTCATCCCACCAAGCATTGCAACAAATTGCCTGTCACTTTTGTGGAATTGCCCAGAGTAACTCTCAGATGCAGAGACTGAATGATGTTCTTCAGGATACTGAGCAGCAGTCATTGTTCAT
This sequence comes from Stegonotus admiraltiensis, assembly GCA_032468215.1. Classification (NCBI taxonomy): domain Eukaryota; kingdom Metazoa; phylum Chordata; class Lepidosauria; order Squamata; family Colubridae; genus Stegonotus; species Stegonotus admiraltiensis. The sequence continues at coordinate 300,685 of JANHZT010007383.1, read as the reverse complement.
ACAGGAGTATTAACAATAACAATAACATCAACAATTGATGTCCGGCACTCAGATGATTCTGTAAATTCTTCAGCATCGATAGCATCAATGTACGGTTACATAGGCTATGAAGAGTGGACATAGAGGGAAGGGAATTAAATTTCATAAAATTACAGGAAACACCACCATTAAGTCTGAGCGTGAATCATAACATTCGTACTTTGTTTAACTTATTTGATCTAATCCAGTCCTAAGCATGTTTACTGGGAAGTAGGTCCGCCTGGGTTAAATGGGGTTTAACCTTCCAAGCAAGTCTATTTAGAAATGGAGCACATGGCACCCATTTTGCATTCTGCTAACCACAAGCTCTGTTTGCAGCATGTTGAGTCTTCCAGATTTGGTTCTCAGAAGATGGCTAAAGAGTTAAGAATGCTGTTGCTTACTCCAGATTATACAGTTATGACATTTGGGATGGAAATATGAAGGTCTGATTCTTTCTGAATAGGCTCTCCTTTGCTTATTAGAAAATAAATAGCACCACCTTGTTCAGGTCACATTGTTCATCCTAAGAGATGCTCATCACGCCTGTAGCAACAGGAATACTACCCCCCTTGCACTGTCAGGAAAAGCACTTGAACATTGGGCTTAATTGCCCTTTCCATTACGTTGAACCAACTCCAATCAAAGTGCTACTATTAATTGTAACAGCTGTAAAGAGCTATTACGGAGGGGAATCCAGGCATGTCTTCTGTAATACAAACCTGTAAATGTCTAAACAGAGTGATACACTTATGTTCCAGTATTTAAAATGGGCAGCAGATCTGAATAGTTTTATTTTTCCCTTAGAAAGGTTGACTGCTGGATATGTCTGCTAAGTGCTGGAAATGTAATCAGGTACCGGGCTCGTATTATCACATGCCCAAAGGCAAAAAAATATTGGACAAAAATACACGCATGGTTAGAAAAAATAGTAAAGCATCATATAGATCTAAAGCCAGAAATATTTCTGTTGGGTATTTTACCAGAAAAATACAATAAAGGGAATACATATCTAATTTTACATGTATTAACAGCAGCCAGAATTGTGTTTGCACAACAATGGAAAAATGAGGAGATTCCTACAGATGAAGTTGTATTTGAAAATAATATTAAAATGTGCAGAAATGGATAGATTAACACTTAAAATTAAGGTGAAAGAAGAAACTGAATATTTTTTAAGATGGAATTTGTTTTATCAATGGCTAATCAGTAGAAACAGAAGTTAGAAGCCTAAAAGAATAAGAGAAGGATCAATTACAATGAAGATTTACTAAAATGGATAAGTAAATATTACTATTATCATGCAATCATTATTGATGTTAAAAATATTATTTTTACTATTACCAATATATCTCAAACTCAGTTGTACTCAGACAGCACACTGTTTATATAGATATCGAATTCTTTATGTTTTACATTGTAAAAAAAATAAAAAATGTATACAAAAAAGGAGAAAGATTCACTGCTTCTGCTTCTATAGAATATGCAGCCTGTGTTTACCTCCTGATTGGACCAAGTCCATGGTGCCTGTGAGACTTTTAGAGATACAATAGACCATCTCCTATGAGGATGGTAATCCTCACCATTAATGAATCAGGAGTAATTGACTCATCCAATCACACTCCTGATGCAGAGATATAGCAGATCTGAATTGATTGGCTGACATAGAATTGGAGAGATAAGTTGATGAATGTATGCAAGAACATGTAAGGGATAATACAAGAATATGCAAATAACAGCAATGACAGTATAGTTCCTAGAATGGAAGGAATATGAAAAGAGATTTAAAATAACCCTGCTTTGAGTCTCTCAGAATTCAGAGAGGCAAAAAAACCCCAAACAAACCTGCAGGTATTCCATTTTTGTAGCCTACTAGCAGTAGAATTGTAGGCTACTTTTATTGAGTAGGAAAAAAATATAGAAACTACTTCTAAACCACTACCACCAAGAAAATTGCATATTCCTGATTCATTCTAGCATGAACTGAGGGAGTGTTTAATCTTTCAGTTTATTCTAAGGCTGGTTTTTCAAACGCTGCCCAAAAGACTAGAATAGTGACTAATTCCGCTAACCTCTTTTCTGGATTAAAATTTGAAGCTCACTCAAGCCTTTGAATTAAAACCTTACCACAGGCAAACTCTTCTTCTGCATTCTGCCAATGTGATTTAAAAAGAACTGTCAACTTAAAAACTACTCAGAAAGTAAGGAGCCTAAAGCCAAAGGCCCTATATTTTGTCAGACACAGTATAGTAATTTCCTTACTTCAACAGTACAGCCCATTAACTGTTGTTCTGATCCAGACCACAGCTTCAGATCTATAAATTTCCTGAATGTTGATATGCTTAACAAGGCACAAATAACCATACAGCCAAAATACAAATCACTGTATTAAAAGGATGTTGATTAAAATAGAGAAAATATTATTATCTATGCAGGATGATACATTTCTTCCTATAAATGATCAGTGGCAAAATATTGGGAAAACTCTTCCAGTCAAATAGCCAGATCGGGAATGGAGAATCCTTAGGAAATTTCAAAGTGGAGGCTTATAACCTTTATAAACCTTTATATCTTCCACATATAGGTCCATCAAAGAGTTAGTTTGGGGTAGTGGTTGAAGCAGCAGGCTAGAGACCAGGAGAGCATGAGATACAAAGCCAGCTGGCTGACCTTGAGCCAGTCACTCTCTCTCAGCCTTAGGAAGAAGGCAAACCATGCTTCTGAAAGACCTTGGCAAGAAAACTGCAGGGACGGAGGGCTCAACAATGGTGTGAAGGCACATAAACAAACAAACAAACAAATAAAATCAGTCCGGATCCAATACTATAATGCGTAATGTTTCTCATTTGTAACCCCTCTGTTAGACTTGATTACAGTGTGCTAATGTGCATGATCAGTTTCAGCTTAATAAAGAAACATGAGTAAGCTAATACCATGGCTGATGCCACAGGAAAAATCAATTTCCTTTTCCAGCTCAGCAAGAACATGTTGACCCAAAGAAAGCACAGAAAGTTATACTTCTTACCTAGGTAACTGGGTAGAGTAGAAAGAAGACACATAAAATATCAGACGTATTGTAAAAGTGCAAGTTAGGTTTAAAAAAAAAAGTGGTTAGCAATGAATAAGATAAACAAAATGAGAACATTGCCTTTCATTGACTAAAACAAGTTAATGGCCATTATCATAAAATCTGTATAAAATGAGAAGTCTACTTTCATTCTACCTAAGCTGAATATGCAAGCAACTGACCTCATAGTACAGCTTTTACCACATGGCAGGGCTTTGAACACAAGGCCCAGGCACTTTAACTCTTTGCCTGTGGACTGTTAATTACACAAGCAATGAAAATCAAATCTTTTGCAGATTTTTAAATCCAAATATTCAGAACAAACATATTGAAAATGTGTAGCCCAGAAGTTAAGATTTTAAGTGTCCAAACTTTGTGATCATAGTCCCCATGTTCTGTTGGTAAAAGCTGTATTCTGAAGCCAGTAAGCACAAGAAATCATGATTTTCTATACCAGCCGGAAGCATAAAACAAGGAACTAATTGTGCTGAACAAAAACAACAAAGATAGAAGGCTAAGCTAAAACAAAGAATGGTCACTGAGCTTTATCAAAGTGATCAGCAACTAAGTCACCTGGAGACTGAGCACGTATTACCTCAGAAGAAGAGGCCAAAGTGGAAACAAGCAAATAAACATTATCTGGTTCATCAGATGATATAATTGAGTTTCCATAGGGATATATCACTGTGCCATTAGGATGGAGAAATATAAGTTATCCACAGTCCCTGAAAAGGCAAATTATTAACTCTAAATGTCCTGTGCAGATGTGTCATTACTTTATTCAACTTTTTCTGCTTTCACATGTAGCTAGGACATATCTCTGGAAAGTACGATATATATAATGTGCAATGCTACATTTACATCCTCTGAAGAGGTAATTTATTTCTTCAGGGGAGTATGATTCTTCAGAAATATGGCTCTTAATCCTCTCCATTTCTAAAAAAATATCCAGTTTCATTTAATCCCCAAGAAAGGAACAGTCTAAAGAGAACAACAATAATGAAATCTACAATACTGTACCATCTTCCAGCTCAATAAATTAGATTACTGAAAGAGTTAAATTCAAACAGGTCTGGATTCCTCATATGGTACCAGAATGCCAAACTATGTTCTTGCTAGGTTAATAGCTAATGAATTAAGAGGTGTTTTTTTTTAACGTTCCCAATGTATAATTTTGGCTTACCTCCAATTATTTAGTTCCATTAGACCTGTGGATTAAGGAGCAAATAACTTAATATTATGATGTGGCACTCACAGTGTACTTTATTGTTGGCCAAGTACATGAGTCATCCATATACACTGGTTTATGTAACCTATCCAGCTAAACTGTCAATATTTGCAACACAATATTGTGTACTAGAACACAAGGGACTACTTCCACATACTATTTATGAATTGCCCACGCAAAGATATTTCCATCCTGTCAAAAAAAGGTGGAGGATTATAATTTCATAAGATTCATTATCTTCATCTCCTCCCAAATGCCCAGCCAGATGGCAGCATCTACCTGATCCTACCTGACATGTAACCAAGTCTTAACAAAAGCTAAGCTGGATCATATCTGCTTAAGCTATAGGCCAAACTGGGAAGATCACCACCACTACCACAAAACCATACAATCCAAGAAGTCAGTGGCAAATCAATTCACTATTGTTGCTAAGCAAATATGTGGATATATCTATGTCTATTACCAGGAGAGTAACTCAATGCATGGACATTAATTAATGGAGATTAATTTGTTATAGCAATAGCAATAGCACTTAGACTTATATATCTCTTCCCAGGGCTTTACAGTCCTCTCTAAGCAGTTTACAGAGTCGGCATATTTTCCCCCAACAATCTGGGTCCTCATTTTACTGACCTCACAAGAATGGAAGGCTGAGTCAACCCTGAGTCGGTGAGAATCGAACTGCCAAACTGCAGGCAGCCAGCAGGCAGCAGAAGTAGCCTACAGTACTGCATTCTAACCACTGTGCCACCACAGCTTATATGCATGTAGCTAGGTATAAAATGTATTATGTCCTCAGCATAATATCTAAACTATGTAGTTTATCTATTATTTTTACCGAAATGCAAAAATGAAATGGAGACTATCATTTCAGCTGAAGACAAGGAAAAAAAGCATTGAACTATTAAATCCATGCATGGGGGAAGGAGGATAGAGAGAAAGAGGAAAAGAGGAAGAAGGAGAAAGGATCCAGTCTCAATCTTTCTCTGGAATGTCATGTCTATCTACAGAAAATATGTGTATGGTTGAAAGGAGCTGTTTGTTTCTGCAAGGAGGCACAGGGGTGCAGTAGGAGATATAATATCTCATAACACAAAAAGTGCAACTCACATGCCGAAACACCAGACCATAACTTCCAGATTTGCACTGCATGCCATTGCACATCTTTCATCATTTCACATAAACTCATTTTTCTGCAGACACCTATGAACAATTCAAAATCTGAAGATTGAAATTGGGAAGCATTTTTAACTATTCTATATAAAATGGGCTTAAATTACAAACAAAGAAGTCATTTCACTTTTAAATTTGAACTCAGTAAGTGGCCACTGAGCTAAATTTCAATACTACTATTAAAGTACTTTAATACTTTATTTCATATTATAATCAACATTGATCTAAACATTATTTCTGATTCTGGATGTTGTTCTTCCCAGAAATGGTGCGTTCTTTTCAAATGTCCTCTTCTTGTTGGATTTGATTTGCAAGAGCCTTTCTATATTTGCAATGAATAAACAACTTTTCTTCCAGTAGTCCTGAAGCTACTGACCCTGGTTGAAGGAAGATGAATAAGATCGTGAAGCATCTGGAAACAAAGCTGCATGAGGAACAACTAAATGATCTTGGTATGTTTACCTTATAGAAAAGATGATTCAGAAAAGGCATGATAGCAGTCTACAAATATCTGAAAATTGCCTCATGAAAGAAGGAATGGGCTAGCTGGACAGCTGGACTACACAGAATGAGAGTCAAGCAAGACATCAGGAAAAACATCTGGACTGCAGCTGCTATTAGCTAGTAGCATAGGCTGTCACATAACACAGTGAGTTTTCTTTGTTAGAGACTTTCAATCAGATATGTTTGATGCAACCTGAACAGAGCAGGGCGTTGGATTACACAACTTTTATGGTTCCTTCCAGCTCTATGACTCCACAAAAAGAGGCTCAGGATTCTGTCCATCTTTCTTCACATTAGTAAGATGAATAGAATGCACCAATTTTGAGACTGGAAGTGGGTGAAACCTCCAAAGGAAGGTGTGTATCTATATCCATGATGGTGAAGCTATGGCACGCGTGCCGGCAGTGGCACGCAGAGCCATCTCTCTGGGCAGGCAAGCTGTTGCCTGTAGCTCTTCCAGGTTCCAGTGTGTTGGCCAGCTGGTCTTCACATGCGTGGGAGTGCCAGAAACCAGAAGAGCAGCCGGCTAGTGCACATGCATGCATCGGGAAGATAGTCTTCTGTTTTCCAGGTAGCTGGTCTTCGTGCACTCATGCACACCAGAAACTGGAAAAATCAGGTGACTAGTGCGTATGCATGCTCCAGAAACCGGAAGGTCATCTTCCTGGCGCGCATGTGCACTGGGCGGCTGCTCTTCTGGTTTCCGGCATGCACACTCCTGTTTCCACACTCAGTGCCAAAAAGGTTCACCAACACTGATCTCTCTCTCTCTCTCTCTCTCTCTCTCTCTCTCTCTCTCTCTCTCTCTCTCTCTCTCTCTCTCTCCCTCCCTCCCTCTCTCTC
>JANHZT010007383.1:280746-291955 GCA_032468215.1 Stegonotus admiraltiensis | reverse complement strand
AGAAAGAAAGAAAGAAAGAAAGAAAGAAAGAAAGAAAGAAAGAGAGAGAGAGAGAGAGCCCATCAACTGAACAGGTGGCATTGCATCTAGTTCTTCCTCCAGGATACTGTTAGTTTTACCTACACAGACTCCTGCAAGGTAAATTAGATGGGTTAGTTAGTTGACAGATGGAACACTGGCTGAGTTGAGCAAGGAATATGATCTATACCTCTCTGCCAAGACCAACATTCTATTCATTGCAGCAATTTTTATGTACTTTCATGGGTTGGGACTGGGAAACCTATAAAGGTATCCTTTACACTGGGCAACCTGAGAAGTCCAAACTAGAATGACTTCTGGATGATCTCTACAAATCTTCAGCCTGGTGAGTCAGCTATTTGAGGGACATCCCCCCAAAAGAGCACCCATTCACCCCTTGCTGTGAATTAGCAACAAAATGAGTCTCATTTTGAACATTTCACTAATAAGTAGTGTATCCTTTTAAAAATGTGAATAAGCCATTCACATCACACATTTTAAAAAAAAAAATTCCATGGGAGCATGTATTATTAATTTGTGAAGCTAACCTAGTCTGGAAATAGGTACTTTTTTAAAGGGCAACTCTTTGCCCTTTATAAATAATGTTTGAGATGCATGTAAAAAACACAAGCCTCAATATCAGTTCCTCTTCAGTGCCTAATATGAAGAAACGTATTCTAATTTATTCATAAATATCTCTCATTCTCTTGAGATCAAACGTGCTGGGGGGGGGGGAACCATTCTACTGTGGTGTGAAGCATATAGCCACAGTAAGGAGAAGCATGCCTCAACATTCAGCCTGCCAAAAATGAATCGTGCAACTTAGCCACCCACCCACCTAGACAGCTCATCTCCTGCTTGTCGTGTATAAGCAGTAGAATGAGTCACTGGTTGTGCCTTCTGGTAAATCTTTAGAAAGCTGTTGCTCATGTTTCCAATTAGCAAATTATTGGGGAGGGTGTGTGGTGCTTACAGATTTAGAAATCCTTTAGAATGTCTTCCCCCGTTTCTGGAAAAAAAAGTCATATATTTCTCATTATTATTTCAATGCTATAAAAAAACCCAATCTGAGTGACTGTTTTTCCCCCTCCAAGGTCTTAATCTCATTTTGGAATAAGGCTATGATGGGAGAAAGATGTCAACTTTCTAGGTTTATATATTTTTTTTATCTGTACATCATTTGCTGGAATAGGACTATCTGGAGTTTCCTTGAGTAATTGCTTTGATAAAACAAAATTCTTACTTTGCAATAGAGGATGAGAAACTACATTTGATGAAAATAAGACGCTAAATAGAACTGGAAAGGGAAGAAAAAATTTTGTTTGATCTCCAGGAAAAGATTATTTCAACATCTGACAGTTTAAAAAAAGTTCAGATATAGGAATGTGCTTTTGACATCTATTGCCTGAGTTTATAAAACATTTGCAAACTTAAGACACAGCTCAGATGAAATGTTTTTTTATGTTCAGAATTAGTGGGAGATTAGCAAATATAAATTACTTTACGGGATGTTGTGTCTGTGCAAACTTTGTCAACAAATTACTCAAGAAAAAAACTGCTTCAGTGTTCTTTCACAGGATTGTATGCCTAGAATCATGGCTATAACTGAAAAAAAATGACCATATTCTTTCTTTATTGATCTATTCTGGATCAGATATCATAAATTCCCTTTCTACAGCATATTTCAGTATTTTGCAGAGTATCTGGCAGACATATTGTTCTGAACATGAATGTCTTATCTTCCAAAGTGTCCTGCCTTGAGTCAATAAACATTCTTCCAGGCAAATGGCCTAAAATTCCACTCAAGGAGAATGCAATGCAACAAATATTACTCTGCTATTATATTTTGCTTCTAGAATCAAATATGCAGACGTCACCTAGTCAATATAGAATGCAAATACAGCATCCTTAACAGATGTGTTTAAACATCTCCCATGAACGAGATGATCTGTTTCATAAAAATATTTTCTCAGATATTTTATGACTCCATTTCAGTAGTGGAATTCAATTTTTTTTTACTACTGTTTCTGTGGCTGTGGCTTGGTGGGCATGGTGTGGCTTGGTGGGTGTGGCAGGGGAAGGATACTGCAAAATCTCCATTCCCACCCCACTCCAGGGGAAAGATACTGCAAAATCTCCATTTCCACCCCACTCCAGGGGAAGGATAGTGCAAAATCCCCATTCCCACCCCACTCTGAGGCCAGCCAGAGGTGGTATTTGCTGGTTCTCCAAACTACTCAAAATTTCCACTACCGGTTCTCCAGAACCTGACAGAACCTGCTGAATAGCACCCCTGCTCCATTTCCTTACTCTTGAGGTAGTCCTGCCTTTAGCAACAACAGTTAATACGTTTGATTCATCTTTGGCATGAAAGTCTAGAGTGTTTTGTCCTCTTTTCTCTAAGTCAAGTATAACAAGCTCTTTTAATCATTCCCCAAAGAGCTGAAGGCTTTTTTTCTCTCATCCTCCATGCATATACTGTACTCCTGTCTGATTCCAGGTGTTGGTTATCATCTTTAAATCCCAAATGGTTTGGGCCCGGCTATTTGAAGGATCACTTCTCCACTATTGCATCCACCCAGCCCATGAGGACAGGAAGGCAGGGAATATTACAGATCCCATTGGTTAAGGATGTACATCTGCTGGGGCCAGAAAAAAAGCCTTCTTGGTGATGGCCCCTTCTCTATAGAACTTCATTCCTCTGGAGGTACAGTTGGCCCCAAATTTGTTGCTTTTCCGAAAGGTCCTAAAAATGTGGTTCTTTCAGAAGACTTGGGAACCACAAATGGAGATGGACCAAAACAAGTTATTGATTTGATTGTGTTCTTGCTGCCATTGGGAGGTGGGTTTGTGAGTTTTTTACGTAGTGGATTTTTAAATGTTATAAACTACCCAGAGTCACCTACTCTATGTGTGAGCTGGATGGCCGTATAAATTTAATAAATAAATAATGAACAAATTGTTGAATTTGAAATGTAATACTTAGTAGCCAATGCAGAAAGAAAGCAAGGTAACATTTTGAATGAATATTGTTGCCCTCCCTCCCCACAAAAAAAGTTGAACTGGTGAACAGTCCAGTTGAAGATGAAGAAATTGTTTAAAGTTTATTTTCTCCTTTCCTCCAGAATACACCAAAATATTTCATTCAAATTGTAATTTCAAATGTGGGAAAGAATATTATTAAATATTGGAGGAATTGTCATAGCAAAAAAATTACTTTTACTTTACATAGTAAAAATAATTACTTTTTATTATGTTTAAATATAAATTAAATCATTATTATTATTAATTTTATTTTTGTCCTGGTTTCACTTATTCTTTCAAACGGAGCTCTGGCATGCAGTATGATTCCAAGGCATACTCTGTAGTGTTAGGCAAAATGTGTCAGCTATCCTCAAGAGTTCAGTTCATAGGCCTGGAGAAAGAAATAAACTTTCCGAGGACATGAAAACAGGACATTCTGTTTGTATAACAATTCATTTCATGCATGAACCCCACTTCTCCATGCAGCTGAAAAGGGCTGCATCTGCGTCTCATTCAAATGAATCGCAAGAAAAAAAAATCTCAGCAGAAAAAAAAATAGGGCTTAAGCTTTGAGAAGGACGAAGTGGAATTCCACAAACAGAACTCTTCAAGTCAAGAGGAGCATAGGAGAGTTGAGGACTATCTCAAAACTAAGATATTGGAAGATATTCACACCCTCCCAGGAGGGGGGGGGAATGGAGTTTAGAAAAATTACAGAGCATGCATACAAAATTTTAGCTTATAGGCAATGGAAAATAGGTGTAATGGCTAAGAAGATCAGCAAGTAGGTACTACTTGTGAAAAAAGAAAGTCAAGAAAGCAAGTGAGCAAACTTGAACTCACAAAGGATACTAACCAGTGGTGGGATTCAGCCTGTTCGGGCCGGTTCCACAAACCGGTAGATAAATTGAGGGCTGACCCTTCCCGCCCCTTCCAGGAGTCTCCCCGCAGCCCATTTTCGCTTCCAGGAGCCTTCAGGGAGGCTTCCTAGGCCCATTTTCACTTCCAGGAGGCTTCAAGGAGGCTTCCTGGGGCTATTTTCACTTCCCAGGGGGCTTCAGGGAGGCCTTTTAGGCCCAAAATAGGATGGGGGTGCATCCCCCCCATGTCCCATTTTTGCTCCCAGGTGGGTGCAGGATGCCGAGCGCTGCCTGTCACATCCCCTGGCCACGCCCACCATGGCCATGCCCACCCAGCCAGTCATTAGGGCAGAAAAACGTTTGTTAAATTATTTGAATCCCACTACTGATGCTCACAATAATGAAAGGGGATTTGGGGGTGGGTAGGTGGGGTTACCGGTAAGAAGAAGAAAAAGGGACACCAGTTCTTAGAGGATGATCACAAGTTACAGGGGAAAAGCAGAGGTTGTCAACTACTGCTTGGTTTCAGACTTCTCCCAAATGGGGAATTGTATCCAGATGAACCTAAACAGAGCCACTGAGAAAAAAGAAGGAATGTCAACCCCAGGTAGCTGAAGAGATGACTAGGGAGCTCTAGCCACCATAAACAAGTTTCAGCTTCAAAATTTAAGCCAGTTAGAGTTGAAGTCTTCAAGGAGCTTGTGGACAGAACCCCCTTCTGTGATCTTAGCGAAATCACTGAGAATTTCTCTAGAAGACTAGAAAAGAAATGAGAAAGGAAAATATTGTTTCTATCTTTAAAAAGGGGGAAAGAAAACAGGAGGAAAAAATCAAGGGTCCAAGTCATATACCCAGTGAGTGTATGTCACTGACTCCACATCAATCTGGAAGATGTTCAATAGCATGTTGCATAGCTCCAGTTTAAGCCCTGTAAAAAGTTATAAAATATGTTTATCAAATTTGGGGATGACACAAAAATAGAATGAAAAGAAACAACATATAGGAACTTTATAGCATTCAGCAGGATTTGACAGGCTGGAAAAATGGGCCAAATCAAATAGGATGAATTTAAGCAGTAACAAGTCATTCATCTGAGTAGGAAAAATCAAGGACATCAGTACCAGGAAGATGGAAACCAGCTTAGCCACTAGAGAAGAGCTTGGATGTCTTGATGGATCATACGGAGGACAAATTACAAAATAAATAAAAGCAATTGTAGGCTAGATCCGTGTATACATTCTATCAGGATTGTAAAAATAAAAGCTTGTTTGAGCTTGATAGCATCCTAAATCCAACCTGTAACAGATACCATTTATAGTGATCATGACCACACACATGCATCATACACAGACAAACCACAGATGCTATTTATAGTTATTCAAAAAACATGTATACCATGCCATGCTATTGATTTTAAAACTCTTCAGATAGAGTCATTGGGAGAAAATAAAAGATAATATATCCAGGGTGGGAATTGTGGTGGGGAGGTGTTGAATGATCTCATTTAGTAGAATCCCTAACTTTATTATTCCTAATTATAGAATCCCTAACTGTATCATATGCCACAACCATGGGGTGATATAGCAATTAAGAAACAGTTTTAGCTATTGTAATAACCATTCTTTATTCCACAGGGAAATTTTCAAGTGAAGAGAAAATATTTAAGTGAAGAACTCAAGAATCTCTGTGGAAATTAAACCTAGGTTTTCCAGTCTGGGAGCTTCAGGAGTGTTGCTAAATGATAATTTCCATGATATTTACATGCATGGAATTAAAAGTGTACTTTTAATATTCAGCTGTTTCATTAAGTGTCTTTAGTAATGTCAGTTCAGAATTACTTTCCCTGGATGAAATTGTCCTCAATTCCAGAAACCGTATTCTTTAACTGGAAATCAACTGAAATTATAAAACAGAGCAATGTTTAGATGCAGTTTCTAAATTACAATAGTTGACTAAGTATGAGTAACATGCCCTAAATGAAGGCATGCTTACAGTTTTTCCAATATGATCAATGTATTTGGCAACAGTTTATAGAAAGATGCTTAGAGGATGCTGCTTACTCTATGCACAGATACACATTAGTCTCTGCTAATAGGGTACAAAGCACTAAAGAACATGATATCTTTGCATGGAACTATAACATTTTATGTTCCCTGAAAAGATTGACTAGAAGCCTTTTGCTTATATGCAACAAAGCCAACATCGTTGGTGTAAGTGACAAAACTACTCTTTATCAATGGGAGGTTTCCATGATTGCAGCTATTATTAATCAAGCCTACTTTTGTCTATATGCCCATTGCATTTATTGCATAAATGCCCATATTTTTGTATAAATATGCTTAAATGAATAATGTATAAATAGTTGTGCATAAATACTCATTGCATAAATGAGCAAAATGACCAATTCTCCTATTCCAGATAACCAACAAAAGAGTATAAATGCTGGCAGGCTAACCAGTTCCCAGCCTTCTTTCTTGTTCTCCTCTCATTTTGTTTGCTCTGTACAGTGATTAAAAAAGTAAACAACCAACAACCACACACCCATGACTTCAGGAGAAAGCAAACCTGTCCCTTAGAAAAACTAGAAAGTAATGAGGGAACAATGACAAAGCTCCACAATACGTTTACTTTAGAGGGAAGGAGAATCCCTCAGGTCAGGGTTGAGGCAAAGTAGAAGTTTCCACTAGTAGGGAACAACCCACACTGCTCCTAGAGAAAACACAATGCAACTTTCTGTGCAGTATTTTCCCTATCTTTCAGAAGATGAACTGAGACAGTGAAGTTAATTGGCTCAGTGTGTGAAGCCTGTTGAAAGCCTCGTGGCATAGTGGAACCACAGGGTGGAGCTCAGGGGTGGGTTCCACTTAACTTTACTACCGGTTCGCAATGGGAGCGCATGCACAGATCACCCATGATGACGTTGTGGTGGGTGGGCGGAGCCTCCTGCCGGTTTTACTACTGGTTCTATAGAACTGGACCGAACCTGGAGCAACCCACCACTGGTGGAGCTGATCTCACCACTCTTGTGATCTAGTTTTCCGATTACACTGAAGTGAAATTAAATATTGGTAGTGACGATGAGAGATTAAGGAGAAGCTGGATACAAGAAGTGGACATGTGCAGCCCATCAGATGCAGCTGAACTACAAATCCAAGAAGCCCCAGCCAACAGTGAGGGACGCTGGAAGGTTAAAGAATGTTACAATCTGGAATGCTTCCTTCTCATTTTTTCTGCCAGCTATGCCTTCTTCTACATGCCCCATTACCTTCACGCATTCATGCAACTTTTCATTTTCTGCATGTCTCGAAGCTTGCAGCCATGTTTCCTGCTTTCAGGTTACTTTTGCAATGGTATTGCCGGTCTGAACCAGTGGTGGGTTTTAAAATTTTTTACTACTGGTTCTGTGGGTGTGGCTTAGTGGGTGTGGCATGATGGGTGTGGCAGGGAAAGGTTACTGCAAAATCCCCATTTCCTCCCAATCAGCTGGGACTTGGGAGGCAGAGAATAGATGGGGATGGGGCCAGTCAGAATTTTTACCACTGGTTCTCCGAACTACTCAAAATTTCCACTACTGGTTCTCCAGAACTGGTCAGAACCTGCTGAAACCCACCTCTGGTCTGAACATAAGGAAAATAGAGAAAAATATACTATCTTTAAGTTAATATGTTGCTGCAGCTTTTCCATTCCTTTTTATTCTTTCCACTTAATGTTGCTGAATGTTTCTTTGTTATGAGTTAGGTAATTAACTAATATGTGTATCTTAGTATTTGTTTGTCTGAAAATAACACATTTTATATAACCTATTTTTAAAGAATGAAAAAAAAATTGCCTTGCTGGATCAGGCTGCAATCCATCTGGCCCAACAGTCTGCTTCTAACAGCAGCCAGCCAGCGTCCTGGGGGAAAGTCACTAGTCAGATGTGGAAGCTTAATTTCCTGCCTCCCCAAATGCCATGAAATTGCCATTTATGCATGCTGCACTTGATCCAGAAAGATAACTTGGATCGAGTTTGCTTTATTTCATCCTAGTGACACATTGCTGGACCCAATGCAACTGCTTCAAGTAACAGAAGCAACACCACTAGTTCAATCCACAGCTGTATTAAAAAAGACATGATTTTGAGAGTCAGAGCTCCAGACTAGAAGAAATGAACAGAATAAAAATGACGAGTATGATCAGAATGCTCATACCATCAGTGTCATACACATTATAAAAAGCTATCATGGTATATTGTCAATATAATATTATTATTATTACAAAAGAGAATAAAACCAAAGCATCAATGAAAATTCATTTATATACTGTATGTGTGTGTGTATACACATTAATATTCATATATACACCACCTTTACTATTTTTACAAATAACTCAAGGCCCCAAACATGCCCAACACACCTTCCTCCACCTATTTGTCCCACAACAACAATCATCCTGTGAGGTGGGTTGATCTCAAAGACAGAGATGGGCTCAAAGTTACCCATCTATCTTTCATAGCTAAGGTAGGACTTCAACTCTTAGGGTACTGGGCTAGAAAGTGGGAGACTTTCTAGCCCAGTGCCCTAAGACCAAATGCTGAAGTGCTGATTTATTTTTAATGTGTCAAACGCACTGGTTTTCATTAAAATGCATAGCTGATGCTAGATACTTAGTGTCAGCATTCCAGAAAGTCCCCAACTCCAAGTAAAAATTCTGAGGCAGGCATTTCTCAAAGTTCCATTTTATTAGAGTAGATATACTGGCACAGCTGGGAAAACCCGGATCTGAGGGTTCCAGGTTTTCCCTCAGTAAATCAAAACCCCAAACCCAGCCCCTGCGTCCATCAGTCTGTCACATGGTCCAATCATCATCCGTCCCAACTTGAGCCATCGCTGCAACCACTCCTCCACCAGATGCAGAAACACCATGACCTTGACCGAAGGGAAGAATGCTATTATGTCTATATTCACTCTCCTGAATCCCCCCTCCTACTTTCCCAGGTGCAAGAAGTTGGCAGCATGGAAACTTCTGGTGCTAATATGGCTTCCAAAGCTGACACTTAGAAGTATTTAAACAAGATATTTCTTGGCCCCCTTTTAGAATAAGTAAGCTAAAGTAAAATAAAATGGGTAAATAAAGCTTTTGCTCTAAGACTACTGCTAAATATGAAAAAGGCATGGTCCGTTTACTCTTCAGCTGAGTTGGCACAACATTACTATAACTGCTTCCTGAATGAATTCTGTGTTTACACAAAACAATTGTAACTGACCTACTAGTTCACACACAAAGTAAGGGTCTTTTTTTTAAAGAGTTAAGCAGGTCCAGATCTGATTAGGTTGTTAGGTAATAATATAACAAGCACACCCCAGCAACTTCTTTGTTCTACAATTTTCACACGATTCTGTGCCTCTTTTCTTCCACCCATACAAGAGGAAACCAACTACCATATTTTTCGGACTATAAGACGCACCGGACTATAAGACACACCTTAGTTTTTGGGGAGGAAAATAAGAAAAAAGCTGATTGGTGGGTGGATCAGCCTCCCAGAATACCCCCAATCAGCTGTTTCTAGAGGTGAATTTTAGCAATAGGTTCCTTGGTTGTGAGCTCTGTGCCTTGCTTTTTTTTCTGCCTCTGAAAGCCTCCGAAACAGAGCTTTAGAAAAAAAGGCTTTTTTTCCCTGAAGCTTCTTTCAGAGGCTTTTATTCTGAAGGACTATTTGTACTCTGTTCAATCTCCTTTCTTTGGTATTGGTATGTAGATTAACCTCTTCCAATTTGTTGGTTATTGTGTCATTCTCCAGATTTGTTAACATAGTTTGGTCAGAACCTTTACTGATTCTTCTTTTGTTGCTTGCCATTTTATTTTAGATAAAAGCCTTTCAGAGGCTTTTTTTCTGAAGCTTCTTTCAGAGGCTTCTTTCAGGCTCTGAAATCTCCATTTGCGAGGCTGGGCAGGGCTACATTCGGAGTATAAGATGCACCCAATTTTCACCCTCTTTTTGGGGGGTGGAAAGGTGCATCTTATACTCCGAAAAATACGGTATGTTAGTGTTAAAGTAGTGATTTCTCTACAATGCAGCAGGCCTTGGTGAAGTAGGGGAAATGCATGAAACAGGGTGCACACTGGTAGGGCTTTGCCATGAGAAGCAAAGAATTAACTAAGGTGGTAGAGAATAAGCAACCAAGATGTTTAGGGGACTGAAAGCTAAAACTTATGATGAATGGTTGCAGGAACTGGGCATGGCCAGTCTAGTGAAGAGAAGGACCAGGGGAGACATGTTAGAATGTTCCAATACTTGAGGGCCTGCCACAGAGAGGAGGGGGTCAAGCTATTTTCCAAAGCACCTGAAGGCCAGACAAGGAATAATGGATGGAAACTGAACAAGAAGATACAATCTGGAAATAAGGAGAAATTTTCTGACAGAACAACCAATGGAACAGCTTGCTTCCAGAAGTTGTGGGAGCTTCATCACTGGAAGCTTTCAAGAAGAGGCTGGACTGCCATCTTTCAAAAATGGTGTAGGGTCTGCTTGGGCAGGTGGTTGGACTAGATGACCTGCAAGGTCTCTTCCAACTCTATTAACCTGTAATCTGTAAAGTTGAGTATTCAGGATCCTTAAATTAGCAGGGCATAGGAAAGGGGCCTTAGTTGCAAAAGAAAGCTGTACAGAAATAAGGTACTATAAATTATATCACAAGATGTGTGGATTCTTAGTGGATGGAATGGAGCCTGCAAAGAGATTGGAATTAGGGACATCCAAAAGGAGGGGAGAATTCACCCTAGAGAGATGAAAGGAAGAAACAAAATTTAGGAGTTTAGAAAAAGTATAAAAGGCATGGAGTTGTAAGTGTCAACCTGTAGGCTGAGACCCAAGAAAAACACAGAGGAAGGGCAAGAATAGACCCAGGGACTCTCATGCAAATAGGCTTGATCCAGAGACAAAATTTGGAAAAAATAAGGGGAAAAAAAGAAATGGGTAACATAGGAAGACAACCTAAAAGGATAGAGGGAGTCAGAATTAAATCTTAAGAACAAGGGGAGAAAGAGGCAAACTCTAAGTCTGTGATGGCGAACCTATGGCACACGTGCCACAGGTGGCACATGGAGCCATATCTGCGGGCACATGAGTGTTGCCCTAGCTCAGCTCCAGTGTTCATGTGCGTGCCAGCCAACTTATTTTTGGGCCTTCCGGGCCCACCGGAAGTAGGGAAATGGGCTGTTTCCGGCCTCTAGAAGGCCTCTGGGAGGTGGGGAAGGTCATTTTCACCCTCCCCAGGCTCCTAGAAAGCCTCTGGGGCCTGGGGAGGGCAAAAAATGGGCCCACTGGG
>JANHZT010007383.1:255226-269441 GCA_032468215.1 Stegonotus admiraltiensis | reverse complement strand
TACCTGTACCCAGGGAACGTGGATTCTGGAACTTATGAAGACTGAAGAACCAAACCTTCCTTTCTTATGTATAGCAATGGGTGATTTATTGTTTATGTTTTTTTTAAAATATGTTTTAAATGTGTTTTGTTTTTTTAAAAAATTAATAAAAAATTAAAATAAAAAAAAGAATTGGAAAAAACAATAATATACCAACCGAAGATCATTTGATTAGAAAAGTTTTGGAATGCACAGTAATGGACAAACTTACAAAGGAGACACAAGAAAAAGAGGAAACAGAATATTATATCGTGTGGGAGAAATGGTATGAATGGCTAGAGGAGAGAGATAAAGGGCATGGAAAGATCAAATGATGGAAGATATAGGGGTAGAAATGTAATAATAAACAAGAGGAAACAGAAATTGTAGAAATGAAATTGTGTACACTATTAATTATATGTATATATGTAAATAAATTAATATTAGAATTACATGTATAAAGGATACATTGGAATAAAGGAGAAAAAAATGGATAAGCAAGAAATGTTTTACCGATGCCAACTTGTTGGAAAGAAAAAATGGTTAAAGATTCCTTTTTGTTTTTAAACAAAACAAATTTGATTGTACCTTCTTGAATTTTTTTTTGAACATGTGTCAAGAATGAATGACCAGGTTCACACGTCCACAAATCTGATTTATTGCTAAAAGATTGGTGCAGAGGGATCTTCTCAACTAAGAGCCAGCACCTGTTTGGAGTTGGATAAGGGTCAACGGAATTCAAGGAAGGCTGGACTTCGTAGAAAAAATGCTTTTAAAAGTAAAAAAAAAAAAAGTTGGCCATGCCCACCCAGTCACATTACCCCCCACCAAGCCACGCCCACAGAACCAGTAGTAACAAATTTTACATTTCACCACTGCTCAAACGCGTTGGCAAAGATAAAATGTACTCTTCTCTAGGTAAATGATAAAGTTTTCTTATCTGAGAGCATCATTGAAATAAAGGCACTGTCTATGTTCTCCTTCTATCTCTGATACTAATAGCCTTTCATTAGTAAGATCGAAAGTGTAATTCAGTGACTCAAATGAGCATGCCACTCCTGTCAAGAATCTTTGAAACACCTAACCTCTCATCCAATACATCAAACCTACCATAATGAAGTATATTTTGCTAGTAATATACAAACGTTCATACCCATAACAGAGGTGTCACTGGCTATGTGCAAAATGTAATATTCCCGGAATTCCTAAGGAAGTCAGCTCTCCAATGGATCAGTTCCAGGGGTGGTCCAATGGCTTTACAGAGGTTAATCCTTCAAAGTAGAAGTGATTCAGACACCACAAATTTCTTCTATTTCAGGAAACCACTAAACATCCTCAGATTAGTATTGTCCAGAGCAGAAATAATGTATGCTAGAGTCCTTTAAAATGTTCCATTCCAGGAATGTCCCATTTTGCACATTCCTAGATATACAGTGTTCTTTCTATGACATAAGGTATTAACATAATTTGCTTTTAGACAGTAGTTACCATGATATACAGAAACTGTGGATAAAACACACTAATTTTCCCATTCTCCATTATGAGTTAATTAGAAGTATGTTAGAAACTTCAAGCAAGGCTACTGAGAAGAGATTAATAGATTATATAGATTATTATAGATTATTATAATAGATTATTAGATTATTGAGAAAAGGCTAATAAATTATATATTACATCTAAAGTTCATGAGTCTCAAAAGATGAGTGATGTGCATCCTGTAATACCTAATTATACAGAATGTAACTGCCCTGAAACAATATTACTTACTTACTAACATTTAAGAAAATGAGATAAATATATGGCACTACAGGGTGCAGAAACCACACTTTCTATGTGCTTCAGTTACATTCTGTTCAGATGTTGGCTTCTTCCTGCTCACTATTACATCATGATGCCACCTCGCTTGACATTTGCAAATGCCAAAATTCTTCTGTTGTTGTTTTTTTTGCGGGTGGTGGGAGAGAGAGGGCAGTCCAGGTTGCCAAACAATAAAGGGTGGAATGAAGTGTTCATGGAAAATGCAAATAGGAGAACAAAAGCAATGCATGTTTTTGGAGCTGCTGCTGGAGTTGATTCCAGCAGTATTCACATGCCTCTTGGATTTTTAGAACAAATTGTTCTAGAAATCTTCTGAATCTGTGGGTTCTCAGAATGGCATAGGAAGTTCACAGACCACTTCAACATCTAGGGACAGACTACTTTCTGATATTCAGCAACATGTTTTGGGAACAGTCGTCTTTCTCTGTTACCTAGAGTAACCACGTGGAAGTGCTATGTAGAAAAGAACCTCCAGTGATATGACCCTGTACTGCAGGGGGGGAAATGATGCAACCTTCACTTCTTGAGAAACAAGCTCAACATACTGCTTGAAGGAAGCTGTCTCACAAATTCTGGCATGTAAGAGAAAGGCTTCTTAAAAGGCAGTTATTCCAGTTACAACTGCAGTATAAAATAAGAGGAGAATATATAGCTCTTGATGAAAATCTTTTTTCCACCTCTACTACAAATTAGCAGTTGACTTCAGATATCCCAATCTACTGCTGATAAAATCTAATCAATGTTTACATGGATCAATAGCGCTCAAGCATGTAAGGCTTCTGACTGGTAGTACTGTGTGCCATCTACAGTATGTGGAAGAGTCCCTAAATTTAGGTTTTCCACTCTATTGACTGTAGATTAAGGCAGACCCAAGAGATCACTGCAAAGGAGACAGAGATAGACAGAGATAGATGAGAGATGACAGAAATACATAAGGAACCTGCTACTAGATTGGACAAGTGAGATTTGCAGTGTTGCCGTATGGAATGTCAACCCACCAACAATCCACTCTTCCAACATTTGTATTAGGCCTCTGTATATTTTTTGTATATTTTATAGATACAAATTAAACTAGTCACAAGGAAGCACAGTGCGAATTCATTTTTATCAGCCTAATTTCAACCGCACATGTTAATTCTTCTTTCCTAGTATATCATCTGATTATGTTCCCTAGCTTTCCTTGTACTTGGGAGTTGCGCTCTGGAGGAATTGAAAAAAATCTGGTAAAATGCAAGCAATTCTCTCCACTGTTGGAAATCATACCTTCTATCACAAAGCAGATTCTTCACTGCTTTAAAACAAAAACCAGTTTAACCTGAATCACCGTGATCTTCTTTGCACACTCTAATTCAGCTTTCAACAAGAGAAGGCCCTTCTCATAGCCTTCCCAGATGATATTTACTATACTCTGAATGTTTGTTAAGAAAAATCACTGGTTAAAAATACACTTGTTCCCATTGAGCTGATTTGTTTCCTCTATTGACAAAAGGTGTAAATCAGAAGAGAATGTCCTGTCCTTTAAAACACAAAATGCTTTCATGGACCTTGTTTCAATTCCCCTTTCGAAGGCAGAAGAGAAGGAACAAAGCCAGCCATTACATAACAATCCGGAACAGTACCCAGCATGCTTAGGAAACAGGCTGTTCTCTTATGCACTCTTAATTTTATTAAAAAATTTAGTCTGCAAAAAATTTAAACAAAGCAGGCGAAATGTCACAAGACAGCAGAACCAAGGGACAGTGTGGAAACAAACCAACCTACCAACTGTTTCATGAATACCTGTTATTTAACACTTCTCTAAAACAAACAAGTATGCAACCTTAACTTGTTTATATGGACATACTCTCTAGTTTCTTGAGGTATCTTAAAGTTATTTTTGGAGCTCTAATAAACGTGCACAGGTAATGGTATAAAAGACAATGAGAGAAATCAAAACATAAAATAGGAGTCAGAAAGTTACATATACTGTACAAATAAATAACTTTGATATCAACCAGCAATGAAGTTCTCTCTTTTATCATATACCATGTATCATATACATTTGGTCTCTAAATGAGAATCAAGGATACACACACACACACACACGAACATTTAATTGTTTTGGCTTACAGTGCAACTAAATTAATCAGAAGTACAATTTATTGAGTATATTTGGATAGAAAAGACTTAGCATAATTTAACATCTCCCAAAGCTCTCCTGGATTGCAGTCCAAAATTCTCTTTAACCCAAACTGACTTAATTTACCATGAGATTTTATTGCCCAAAACAAAATTTCCTTGAGATGAAGAATGTCCATCTACCAAAAGAAGACTGATAAGAGGGTTCTTTTTTCCAAAGGCTTACCTCAGTGACCGGTTATTCATTACAAACATCTCAGCCTTGATCAACAATGTGTGACTGCAACAGCAGGCATTTAATTAGCATGAGGGAATAACAAAACAAATTGTTGAAGATAATTCGTGAGAAGTGTTTCTACAGAAGAATCTTAGCCATGGTTGAAACAGTGCTGAATATCCACTGATGATATGTTGTAATTTACAGCTACTGTAAATGTGGAAAAACAAAATTTTCAATTGTATTAAAAGGCTATAATAGAGAAACATTTTTTTTTCTTTTTGTATCAACGTAGCACAGAAGAAAAGGTTGAGAGGGGACATGATAGCTATTTTCAAATATCTGAAGGGCTGTCATATAGGAAGGGGGTTTGGATTTATTCTCACTAGTGTCACTAGGTTAAGACTAGAACTAATAGGATGAAACTTCAAGGATGTAGGTACAGATTTGATATTGGGAAGAAATTCCTGACAATAAGAGGCGTCAACCAATGAAACAGATTATTGCATGGAGTGAGTTCCTCCCTACATTGGAGGATTTTTCTATCAGGGATGCTATAATGAATAGATAAATAATTATCTATTTAAATAATAATAATAATCCATTGAAATGAGATAACTCGGTTTCATGGTAAAGTTCCGAGAGTACTGCTGCTAGAAACTAATAAAAATCTTACCTGTTACTCATTATTACAAATCAGTATAATTTACTATTCAGATTGTGAATGCCCACAACTACCTAGCTAGCTTAAAGCCATCTAAACTATTTGTCCTCATCACAGCCTAAGAATGGGAACTGTGAAAACTGCTACCCAAACACATTTAGATGATTCCAGACTGGGGACAAAAAGCTACACAATGTGGAAAAAAACCTAGGACATCTCCTGGATGGAAGAAAAAAGATACCAACAAAGCTTTACTATGTGTGTGTCAGATTGCCTCAACTGCACAGTTAAGATGATGAAGCAGGAAAAGACATTTGAAGACAGGGAGAGGAAGTGCTGAGCACCTATCAATTGCTCAGTGACCAGTCTCAAATTCTTCAGATATTTTCCAGCTTACAACTTCTGTCTCTATGTCTTTCATATCAATCCTCCCCCCCCGGGGGGGGGGAGGGGACTGGTTCTGAATCAATAAAATCTATGAAACAAAGAATGAGGCCTAGACTTCATTGCCTCAAGAAAAGCATCAGTTGCAGTACCAACTTCCACATTAAATTCCACCCTTTCTATTTCTAGCTTTCTCTTTCCAAGTTATTTCATAGTATTATCAGGAACAGAGGCCAACAAGAGGGAGTTAAGAAAACAGTAACAAGTAGTCTTTAAGGGCTGGAATCAGACCATTTTGAAATCTTACTTAATCAACAGAAGAATTTTATAATCTCCAGCCTGGATCTCAAAAGCAGCATCCATTAGTAATTCGGCTACGTTTTACGTAAATGACTAGACTAGTGGAAAAAAATTAATATTTACAGCAAATCCCCAACCACCTAGACTAGAGCATGGTTCTGGATTTGCTTTTGGCTTGCCTAGGCCACATTGAGTTAAGAGGAATTGTCTTGGGCTGCATATAAAATATATGACATAGTTAATATATATAAATAAACTTTTATTTTTTATTATCTTATCGGACCACATTATTAGTTGTTCATGGACATATGCGGCCCATGGGCAGCAGATTGGACATGCCTGACCTAGAATGTCCATAATCCATTTCCAACAGGACGATTTAATAAATTAATTAATTTTAATTTAATAAAGGCTTTCTCCTGCTTGATCACTCATCTTCATGTGTGGCAGGGTCACATGTTAGAGTCAATTATCCCTCAAGTTTTTGTTTCATAGGCTGATCTGCAGCATATGCTAGCCAGCCACAAGGAAAAAGCCTAGTCCTGTTTCCAGTGTAGAAGAATAGATTGTAGTCCAATGAAATTCAGATGGTGGTAGTCATCTTCATGTCTTCGTGTATTTCATTCCAGGTAACAATATGCTTTGAGATGTCCCTGGGTGGGTCCAAAAACATAGCAGGCAAAATCTTTTTTGTTGTTGTTGATTGGAAGAAAAAAATCAAGGCTAGTTTTGTGGCAGTTAGTCAGAATCCCAGATGATGGGGGCTGAAAAAACTAGAAGAAATGGGTTAAAGTCACACAGGATCCTGAGGTTTACTTCTATCATCTCAACTGAGTCAACAAAAGCATTATCAAGGTAATTTAACATTGAGTCTCAGTGCTTCAACTGATTGTTCATTTACCTGCTATGAATATGTTCCAAGCCATGGGAAAAATGTTTGGAGGAAGCTCTAGTTGTGCTACTGAACTGATGCTGCCATTGAGCTCATACAAGCAATATAAATTCAAGGGATAGCTTCTCCCAAGAGTACTGGGATTAGCTGTAATCTGAAATCCTGGAGATCTTTTCCCAGTTAGTACAGATCAGTCTTCCCCAACCCAGAGCTCTGAATTGAGCCTATTCTAAAAACTCCCACCAAGCATACATAAACAATTCAAATTGTGTTCTACGGTTGCACTCCAATGTATCTGGAGAGCTCCATGTTTGCATAGCATACAAAAGCAACACTGATCTAGATAAAATGAATGGCTTAATATGCCCAAACAGTTCCTTATCTGCTTATCTGGCCCAGGCATGTGTTGAACTTTACATAAAGCTTTTATCTATTTTATACATATTACCTTATTGCAATCCCTGATTCCAAGAAAAATTTCTGAGATAGATCTGTTGATGTGCTTAACACAACAGGTAAAATGCCCACCGTGAGAAACGAATAACCATTGGACCAGTTTAAAAAAAAATAAGGAATAGATTATATATGTATGATAGTGTTTTGTTACATATGCATTTTTGCAAGTGCAACCAGCAGAGGGTGATCTGAGGTAAGCTTAGGGAGCATGTCATTTACTTTATTTTTAAACACACTGTTAATATGTAGCTGTGTGCTCCTCTGTCTGTGAAAGAAAACTATCGAAGCAGGCATTTAAAAAGGTAAACCCCCAAATAATTTAAATAAGGCACCTATCTCTACAAATTGACCAAACTGATCAAAATACTACAAACAAACATGCAGGCTTTTCGATGGTGAACCACTCTGTGAAAAAAAAAGTGCATGCTCTTTCTTATGTATTACCTCAAGAAACATGACCCCTTGGTTGCTATTTCTAAACATTTACTTGGGTGTAATCACCACTGAACATGAGACTTTTAATTGAACACACATTTCACTCCTCAAAAAGTGCTCCATAAATAATACAGGACTAGAAATTTTAGACATGCTTAGCTATTAATAGAAGTTTGTTATCGGTGCCTATTTAAAGACTGAAATCAATAGGGTGGACTCCCAATAAATGCCTACAGGATGAACATCTCAAAGGGCAATTTTACACAGGTAATAAAACCTGCACAAAGTTCAACAGGATTTCTCTTACAGCACATCCGGAAAGCTAGTTTGCTCTGCTCTCCTTCAGTTTGTGAGGGAGCACAAAAACACTCTGGCACAATTCACACTCCAGAGAGCTAGACTTTACTCTGTCACAGTCCTTATGTTTTATAGCAGGGTAATTTGTGGTTCAGCGATTGGTGGATTTTCTTGCTGGTTGGATAAACATCCACCAAACCATTGCTAAAATGTAGGCAAGATCAGTGGTGGGATTCAGGTAATTTAACAATCGGTTCTCTGCCCTAATGATTTCTTCCAACAACCAGTGTGCCAAACTGCTCAGAAAGTTAACAACCGGTTCTCCCGAAGTGGTGCGAACTGGCTGAATCCCACCACTGGGCTAGATGGAGGACGACATTCTTTGCTTGTTAGGCTTGTATTGGGAAAAAGCGTCAAACTGATTCTTTAAGACACAGGTGTCAAACTCGCC
Organism: Stegonotus admiraltiensis; assembly: GCA_032468215.1. Taxonomy (NCBI): domain Eukaryota; kingdom Metazoa; phylum Chordata; class Lepidosauria; order Squamata; family Colubridae; genus Stegonotus; species Stegonotus admiraltiensis. The sequence goes on along the minus strand of JANHZT010007383.1, from coordinate 261,391 downwards.
ACATCATGTTGTGTCAGGTGACATTTTGTGATGTTTTTCCCATTTGCAGAGCTGGGGTGGGAATGGCCTGAGTGTGACGTATCCAGCCCACGAGCCACCAGTTTCATACCCCTGCGAGAAATGTTTGTTTAGAGTCACTCTGCTCTACCACTTTATATTCAGAATGTCACTCTAATGGGCCCATTGCTTTAGAGCAGTGTTTTTCAAACTTCACACATTTAAGATGTGTAGACTTTAATGCCCATAATTCTCCAGCCAGCACTATGAATCGAAGTCTATACATCTTAAAAATATCAGCTTTGAGAGAGACAAAAAAACCACCACTGCTTCTGATTCTAAATCAGAATTTCTCCAGTCACTAAAGCAGCAGCAAGTGATCTCCGTATGTGGTAGATCAGGTCCTCTTTGACAGGTAGGTTATTTAATAATGTTCTGGTCTTTTACTTTTTCAAGAGATAGTAGTGGTGTTCTTCCTGGTGGTACATAAGTTCACTAGCCCAAACCTAAACATGCAAGAGAGGAGTCAATAGTCATAAAAGAAGGGGGTTATGTCAGTGGTGAAATTCAATTTTTTTTACTACCTGTTCTATGGGCATGGCTTGGTGGGTATGGTGTGGCTTGGTGGGCGTGGCTTGGTGGGCGAGGCAGGGGAAGGATACTGCAAAATCTCCATTCCCTCCCCACTCAGGGGCCAGCCAGAGGTGGCATTTGCCAGTTCTCTGAAGCACTTAAAATTTCCGTTACTGGTTCCCCAGAACCTGTTAGAACCTGCTGGATTTCACCCCTGGGTTATGTCCACAGCATCTGAAATTAACTAGTAGTAGTTGGGAAGATTCCAATTCTTGTGTTAGTCACCTTTAAAGCCACTCAAATCACCCACATAGTAAAACTTGTATCAGAAGATAGGATACCCTTCCATGTTGGATGAGAAAAATCCAGAGCTAAGCAGAGGTATGGGCTGGAAATGAGAAGAAATCTGGATCATGCACATCCTTAAAAAAATGTTAGTGAAGCACCTTTAAGACGAAGTCAGTGGGTTGTGAGAATATGACCTTAGAGATCCATAGAATATAATTCAGTTAAATTATATCATTTTTATACAGCTAGGGATGAGATCTTGGTGTGAAAAGATTGTACTAAGTCGTTATGCTGTTTGTAAAGGCAAGTGCCTTGTTTTATTAAACTGTAATCTTCCCCCACCCACCGCTTTAAAACAATATGTAGCAGCAACCCATTCCAATAACATGAGGATGTTCATAATCCAAAACAAGCTGCAGTTATTTATTTATTACAACTAAGGCTGTGCTATTGCAATATCATTTTAGGTTAAAAATACACACATGGAGAGAGAACTATCTAGATCATGCTTTATAATCCACTAATTTTATAGGAGTTCAGGCAGACCCATAGCAAGAATGTATTTATATTCTTATTTTTAGGGCAGTCTTAAACATGTATTTGCTTTTTCCTTCCTCTTGTGGCTATAAAAAGATGGCAAGAGTTTCTTTTCATAGCACTGCCAATATTATGGTTAATTGAAATAAAGCAATAAAAAGGCTTGCAATAATAATAATAAAAAAAGATAAGGGAAACATTGGAGACATTGTGAGAGTTTCCACTCACCAAGGAGTGCCAAGCAGAGAGAGGAAATGTCCTAATTTTCCATTCATCGTTATCATGTGAGGAGTCTCAAAGGGAACCTTCATGAATTCCAAATTTATCTCTATTTGTGAACTTCTGAAATGTTCTTCTGCAGTGATAAACCCTCTTTGTAATGAAATGCTTTCAAAAATGAATGAACAAGTCAATGGGGCCATTTTTATTATCATTATTTATTTATTATTCTTGTTTACACCATTTTTAAAAAAATAATCATTTTTTTGTTACCATGGTTTATGGTAAAATGTGTGTCACTAAGGTAACACAGTACTGTCCTATCTGTAAGGAGGAAATGCTATCTCATGAACTTCAAATTGTATATAAAGAAGGGTTGTAGTCTGTATATATCCTTTTGCTTTAGTTAGAAACTGAAGTTCCATGTATCTAGAAGGTAAACTAGAAAACTCAGATACTGCTCTCACCTGTCAGTGGACTCTGTTTATCTGTTTGCAGCAAGCAATGATAGGTAATGGAATGGAGTCATCTTTTTAATGGATTTCATGTTCTTCTGCTTTGTATTGGTTCTTCAACTGCCTGCCCTATGCTTTACCGTTTTTGTCTTTTTAGGTTGGCCATTAAACAAAATAAAGGAACTTACTGATGTTTTATGTCCCATAAGGTCTTTATGTGATGTAGCTCAGGGCACTGAAGAAAATTAAAGTTAGGGGCAGATTCAGCCACCCAGCTGTGTTCAAAGGGCTGGAACAAGAGCACAGGGCAACGATAAATAGATCCTAGATTATTATTACAACAGGTAACCTTGATATTTGCAACTTGCATCAAGATATAATTAGAAACAGCAATAGTCTCTCTTTTTTATGAATAATTTTATTAGAAATGTCATTGTATAAACTAATATAAGAAAATGAAATGGTACAAAGAAAACATAAGTGCAAAAAAGAAAGGTGAAAGAGAAAAAAAAAAGAATTTCCACCTTTTTCCCAGGAAGTACTTATTTTTATTTTTGTTAATTTTTGTAGGCACATCAATAGTCTCTTAATATTGATCTCCCTATATTATAGAATTATACTTCTGTTCTTTACCTATGAACATCTTGCTATAGGCTTCCAGAACTGTAGCCTAAGGCAGATCCCAACTGAAGGTTACAAAAATTTCCTGAGTTCAGCAGCAGACACAACTACCCAATGTTGTTCCTTGTAAGACTTTAAACAGAAGTTAGACAACTGTCTCTGGACTTGGAAAGAACCAATACTAAGACCAGCTTTACCCAAGGAAATTCAAAGATGGGTAGATTCTGAACCAGTAATTTTCTATAATTCCCTAGCCCAGCCTAGGGTGGCTGTTTTGAAAAAAAAAAAGATAAAGGAGGAAATATTATACGTGTTAAGTTAAGCTTCCAAAAGACAAGTAAAATATAAATCTAATAAGCAAATAATGAATGTGATTTCATGATAGTCATTCAACAGTTCAAAATAGCCAAGGTTGCCCATTCCTGCTTTAAAGTAAAAATCCATTCTCCATAAATCAATAAATTAGAAGGTATTTTTCGGTGAAATCAAATCAGGCACCTAGAAAGTGAGGAAACACCTAATGAGCAATAAAACCATTGTGCACTCTAGCTGGAGAAATGTCATACTAGGATAACAGGAAGCTGGAATAAGAAGTTACTCTGTTTACGTTTGTTACGTGACTCTGAAAGTTTTGCTGGTTTTATTTTGAGTAAGGCTTAGAGCTAGGTTTCAGGTTCTTCCTATTTTAAAGCCCAACTGGTTTGTCTGCTCCTAATAAGTAGGTGGCTAGTCTCACTTCCAGGTTTTATTACATGCCATCTAGACAAGTTTTTGCAGTTGCTCAACTCTTTCCAGGCCACACAAAGATTTTGCCCTTTGTTCACCCCAAAGGCATTTGTTCTGGATGTAACACAAAGTTTGTATACAACCGATTTCTGTAAACTACACTGAATCCATTTGCAGGCAAGGTTTATCTGTCTTCCTTGGCAATGTTAATGCAGGCATATTGTGGAAAGAGTTACAGTATTCTTCTTATCCTCTCATAGTCAAGTCCAGTTCAAACTGGGTTTACTATTCCTGGGAAAAGGTTGTGGTGTTGGTGAAAGAAAATAAGAAAGCATTATGGTGCTGATATTTTGGCTTTATCTACTATCTACTTCAGGCCAGATGCATTACATGCTGGCCACGCCCACCTCTGGTTTAGCAAAGGGGGAAAAAGTTGTGATATGTCACATGACGACGTGATGTGTGTTTGACACCCCTGATCTACTGTATTAAGTAATAAATCATGCCTTCCAAATTCCAATGTTGTAATCATATAGCATCTAAATAAAGCATCTAAATCAAACAAAGCATAGAATACAATATGGGAACCCAATTATTTCCATCATCTCTTTCTCTCTCTTGTCCTATGGATGTCAAGCAAAGTTTTTTCAAATGGGAAATACTTCTGATGTAGAGTTTTGATGATATCTGCTAAGAAAGATAAAATGTAGACAATTGTGTTGTGTTTCAGTAACCTTCAGCAGGAATCTGATTTTAGTGAATACAACAACAAACATTTCTATGTATTTATTCTTCTTTTAACCCTCTGAAAAAAGGCAAGTATTATAGCTGTGGAAATGGATAAAGAATGTAACATAGAATAGTAATGTGGAAGTACTGCATCAGACCCTGCTGGCCAGAAATCTTCATAGCAGAAACTAATCTCAAATATATGAGCAGAGAATCAGTAGGAAGAGGAAAAGTAGGAAGGAGATAGAAGAGTTTTATGATATGCATGTCTTCTTTAGCTGATTATTTTTTTAGATTATTTTAAATGAAATAATCTAAAAGATATAATTAGCAAGATCTACCTAAAAGCAAACAGAAAACAGGAATAAGATTAGATAATACTCTGGGTAAAATATGTGCACCTGTTTAGTAACCTCGTGCTTCAGTGTCACTTACATAACTGAAAGAATATCATCATCTATGTGAGGGAAACATTACCAGGCTTGGGGGAACCTCAGCATTTGCAAAAGTTGAAAGGGAATCCCTGAGGATTTAGCACAGAGGGATATACTATACATGGCCACTAGCTATAGAATCATAAATGTATGTTGGAAAGGAAGAGAAAGGCTTGTACAGTGATAATATTTGGGGGGAAGGGGTTGTAATCATTCAATTGAAACTAATTTTTAGTTTGTTTATTTGGGCTAGTAATTATCCTAAGTATGGATAGCCCAAATCAGCAAACTAAGAAATGAATTTTACAAACATTAAAATTTCCACCTACTTGTTTGTCATCACATACAGTACTGCTTCTGATTTTCTAAGAACATATCTATTTATATATTGAGGTAAACAGTGTTAGATGCGTGACCTCAGGAGCATTCAGTGCAAATCTCAATTTAACTATGAGCTCGAATATTAGTATAAAATCAAAGGGACCCCAATAGCAACTTTAAAAACAACAAACCCATCCCGTTTTATTAAAAAGCATAAGCTTTTATGAGCTAAAGCTCACATCAATGGATTCATCCTCTATCAGTCTAGCCATTCCACGTGTCTGATGAAGTCTATCCAATTCTCCTCTTCCTCCAATAGCAGCACCACCCAGAGAACTGTACTTTGACCATGAAGGAAAAAAAAAACTATTTAAAGAAATACAACTGTTTCCATTCAGATCCAGGCCTGGGGCTATTTTGTGCCACATGGCTGAACATTTGTTCCTTAATCTTGTTCCAATCAAATAAAGCAGTCTCTAGATAAGTTTTAGTTTTATGTGGGAGGGGAGTGGGTGGGTAGGCAGGGGCAGGAGTGGTATACTTCCAAAATCAACACCCAGAGAAAAGTACTTTCCCATATCTATCACTTCTGTCTTTTTTTGGCAGGCATTCGGGACACACCAGACGGGTAAGCAAGGGTTTTGTACCATAACTCACACATAACAGCATGTTCTAGACCAAGATCAAAACACTTATTCCCGTAACCTCTGAATTTTGTCACGAATCTCAATCACAATCTCAATCTCTAAATCTGAATCTAAATCTGAATCTCAACCTCTCAATCTAAATCTCAATCTGAAACTCAATCTAAATCTGAGTATCAATCTCTCAATCTGAATCTGAATCTCTATCTCTCTCTCCTTCCGCCCCCCCCATCTTAAAATACTGTTTCTTCACACAAAAAGGTTTTATTGAATTCGTTGTTTTATTGAATTCATTGGGACTTATTCCCAGGAGCCTAACAGCCTAAGCCTATAAAACCCATTTCTGCTGAGAAGATTCTTGTAGTGATCCTAGCAAGTGCTCGTTTGCTAATGCAGACCTATGAAACCAGCAAGCTTTGTTGTTTTGCGGATTTAATCCTCATGTACTAAAAGCCTGCAGGTGAAACTGGTTCACATCCGTTAGAAGACCTTTCCTCTTGAATAGCCTTTTGGCAATTAACCTGCCTGCAAAACAAAGCACCGCCGCCGGGGGGGGGGGGGGGGGGGGGGGGGGGGGGGGGGGGGGGGGGGGGGGGGGGGGGGGGGGGGGGGGGGGGGGGG
>JANHZT010007383.1:194241-210153 GCA_032468215.1 Stegonotus admiraltiensis | reverse complement strand
GCCTACCAAGCCATGCCCACAGAACCGGTAGTAAAAAAATTTGGATTTCACCACTGGTTGGGGGCAATATACAAAACATTGTAAACCACCCAGACAGTGTTGTAAAACTCTATGGGCCAGTATATAAGCCCAAATACTATTGCTTTTTCCACACGGTCCAGGATCGAATAGGGTTTGTTTAGTTTTGCTTATCATGTTATACAAATTTAGCCATTGTGATCTATAAACCAGGATTTATATCTCAGGATTATTTTTGGACTTAGCCAATGTCATGGTAAAGATGATAGGGACTTCTTTTCTGGTCTATCATGCGTAGCTTAGTCATTAGAATTCAATGGAAGCAAGTGCATGCTTTTTTATATTTTTTATAGAAAGAGAGAACTATTCCGGTTACTTGCGGCCTTTTATAAACTCCCAGTTGTGATAAGTTTCATTGACATGCCCTTTTGTCAACTTTTGTTCTTCTGCTTCTTTTGGCAACAAATATAAAAATATATATAAACAGCAAGATGGAAAAGACAAGAGCAGTGCACAAAAGTTGGGTCTATGATATTCCCTTAATTGCCTGTAGCATGGCAGCAACTTGTGCATGAAACAGGAATAGATTGGGAGGAATCCAGCCGACAAGTTTATTTTGTTTCTGGCTTTTTCTGACTTGCAAGCCAACTGTACCAGTCAACTACTACATAATGAAGTTACAATTCATAGGGCAAATTCGTAATAGGAAAACAACAACCCTGTGTTCTAGCAGCAGAAGGAAGTAATGCTTGGCAGCTTTGAATCTGGGAAATGGAATGTATGTCCTATCAGATGGTGTTAGTTACAACTCCCACATCTTTGACTATTGGCAATAATCCAAAGTGGGGATCCAACAATGGTCACCGAAAGCTTCCCCAGTGTAAGTTTTGATGTAGGTTTTAAATAAAAATATGCATAACATAAGAGAAAAAGCTTTGGTTTCATGAAAACCATTCAGTAGAAAAATGTGCAGTGACAAAATAGGGAAAATAGTAGGGGGAGGTGAATCTTTTCCCCTCCCCAATTTACTGTATCTTCATTCACTCATTTTGGCTCTGTTGGGGTACAGCTTTCAGGGATGGGACCCACCTTAGTGAGGGAAGAAAGTTCTTCCATATCTGGAAACATTTACTAGGAGATATGCATTAGTCCTAGATAATGCTTGTACAGCAAATATGATCAAGCCATCCTTTTCTCTGATTATTTACCCTCCAAGCACTGGCTGCGTATAGTCTGGTCTGACCATATTGAATGTCCTTTACTCATTTTTCCAGTCCTTCAAAGTATTGCAAAGGAGACTAGGAAATTTTTCACCTGCCATTCTCTACTTTAAGAAGATGAATTAAAATATACAAAATCTGTAATGTCTGAGCAAGGTGGCACCTTGGAAAGAGTCGTAAGTGTGAAAGTAAATTCTTAGGCTGTCAGTAAAAAGCAAGATAGAGTATAAACCAACTTTCCATCGGACAGAGGAAAGTAAGGCAATCTACTCAAAGTATAGTAAACAGTGATCCATTAGATTGGGTAGAGTGAAAAAATTAACATGCGAAGATTTAAACCCTGCCTTTATAAATAGGACTAGTCCTTGATTAACTGCTGTTTTTGAATTTCTTTTGGCAATGGCTTCCTAACTCTCTCAGTAAATATTATTTATTCTCAGCTCATGGAGGGGTTTCAAAACTGCCTCCAGCAAAAGAACTGCACAAGCTGTTTTTACTTTTCTGTACTATGATATCATACCATGATCATACCATGCCATGCCACACCACACCATATCATACCATGGACTTCACACCAGCTTAGACTTTCCTTTCATTCTGCCTGAAAATCTTATGGATGGGATATTTTCTCATCAAGAGAACGCTGCTCCCAGCTCTGCAGCCCATGCCAACAAGCTTTTCCAGGATATTCTCAATGTCAGACAAAAGCAATGGCTCAATAGCTCCCAAAATACGACTTGTTTTGAAGCTATTCTTAGATTAAAAGTACCAGATCTTGAATAGATGGAAGCAAAAGTAGGGAGATGAAAACCTGTTTTATATTAACACTTCTAATATACATCCCACAATTATACAGATATGAAGCGAAGATTTCTCTAGGAGGCTGGATTCCCACATCACGATCAACTGCATCCTAATTTGCTCAGTTTCAGTTTAGCAAATCAATTGCGGAAATGCACAATATATATGGCTTAGTGTGTTGTATGAATCTAGCCAACTCTAGGGGTGTTTTTTTTTAAAAAAATAAAGACATAGTTAAACCATAACTTGGTAAAAGTCTGGGAACTCTTTCTAGAAGAGCTTAAAGAGCAGCAAAGTGATAGAAATCCAGTAGGTGAATCTTGATACAGCTCTCAGCATTCCCATGATGCTACCCTTATCATGCAGGAAAGGCACTGCATAGCATGACAGAAGAAGGCAGGCATTAGCACTGAGCCTGGACATGTGTAGAACAGTATTCTCTAATTTCTAAGCAGCTGTCCATACTCAGCTAAAGAATGAATTATGGGATGGAGCCTGGCAACAGAGCTGTTTACCTCTTCCACATTTATCATCGCTCTTCCTCAGAGCAATGCATCATGAGATTCTTGCCTGAATGATACAGCAGGTGTCTACAGGTCAATGTCTCCATTTGAATTCTGCTTGAAGTGCCAACTATCTTGACCTGCCAAGGCGATAAAAGCATTCTTCTCTCTCCGATACTGCAAAAGGTCCAGTGCATGGACAGAGATGGTTTCTAACCCATGTGGTTCATCTAACTAGTATTATGTTTTTGTTCCAGCAAGCACTATCTGGCAGCTGAATTCCATCTTCTGTTTAAGTGTGTTTATTTCATTTCTTATTTGCCTTATTTTAAAATGCAATTTTACAGATGAATACCTTACTTACTCTAGAAATGGCTTGGGTGGCTTAGCTATCAATAGATTATTTATATCATTCATATCTTTTGATAGATTCATATATATGAATGATATAAATACGAATAATAGGTGAATAAAGGTATGCAGATACAGATGAGCAGTAAAAACATGCAAAAAGAATGAAACCTCTAACAGGCATCAATAAAAATATGTGTTGATTTTGATTACATCTTCATTATGTTTGTTTATTGACATTTGTAGTAAAATTACTAGTAGTAGTAACCATATTGGGAGAACTTCTATCATTTGTACATATATTTTGTGGGAAACTAGCTTTATTTAACTTGGCAAAGGTGAGAATTCCATGACCTAAACTGGCTTTTGCAACTCAATAGTTTTATGACGCCTCATAATAGTCATTTTACAACTAACATACTCATTATTACAATGTCCTTGGAACATAATTCCACGTCATTCTCATTTACATAAGAGAGAAGAGGCCACTCAACCTGACAAGGAGCAGCCTGGTAAGATTAAGGACAAAGGTAAGATCTGCAACTAGGACTTCCTGTACATAGCTCAGCACTCCTATGCCTTATTGTAAAGGGAGTACAAGGCAACCTGATCTACTTTGGAGCAGTGCTGCAGTTCCTCCCTATGCTAAGGTCACTTCTCAGAGAATCAGTAGCAATGATAAAGAAACAAACTAATTCAAATTTTATCAACCTGGATTGCATAAAAAGAAATAGCAACACGGTGACACGTGTGTTGCAAATAACACATAGCTACGGAAATCTGAGTGGAGGGTTCTAAACCTGGTGGAAACCATACTTGGAAAGAAGTAGCTAAAAGCAAAGTAGGGGAAAGACCAGAAGTTGCTGTCCAGCACTCCTACTCTTGATCTGTTCCTGTTTAATGTTTGTGAGAAATAATTGTCCTTGCTTCTGTATAAATTATCACATAAATGGCTTTTAGTGGGGAGAGAAGATAAACAAAGATTCCTGCCCCAAAAACAAGAATCCAAAAACAAAAGAGGTTACCTTTTCATCAGTTAATCCTTGGCTTTCTCATTGGTGAAAACTATAATGTAGGATTGCAACTGACTTTTCTCAGCAACTTTCTCAAACTTAGTACTCTCCAGCCACTGTTAATTTTGCTGCCTAGGTATGATAAATTTCAATATATGATCAATAGACTGGATAAGGATGGGGTATGCTATTCTCATTATTATGGTTTTCACCATTTGATTGCATTCCATCCTTGTCAACCAACTGCCCTCCATTTGTATCAAACTATAACTCTCAGCATTCTCACCCAAGCGTGAATAGCCATTCTGAAAAATGAAAGTCTAATAACATTTATGATGTCCCAGCCTTTCGTGTGTTGATATTAACTGGTCTACAATAGTAATGAATCACCATGGTAAAGATTGGAAATGCTTTGAGCAATCTTAAATTGAAAAGACCTATTCTTTATTTAACACTAAGCACTTGTTTCCATTTGGTTGCTCATTATTGCTTATAAAATATCAAAGGACAGAAAGTTCTTTTCATTTGTTATGGATCAGCAGTCAAGACTGAAAACATTTCATCAGGTTTTTTTTTTAAAAAAATCATCTCGTCAAGATAGGAAAGGTCAAGAAACAGGCATGGCAGGGTTTTCAGGAAAGATCTTATAGCTATAGGACAAAGTAGCAGAATCTTGAAAGGATGCCAGAGTGACTCTCTGCTCTGTTCTTATAACAAAGAAAATCAAGGTGAAGTGATCTTGAGATTCTTTCTCTTGTTCTCTTCTTTCTCAGATCTGAGATATTTTTTCAAAATGTCCCCTTGATAAATTTATAGTTTATCTCAATAGGCATAGATTATAATAGCAATAGCACTTAGACTTACAAACTGCTTCATAGTGCTTTACAGCCCTGTCTTAGTGGTTTACAAAGTCAGTATATTACTCCCAACAATCTGGGTCCTCATTTTACCAACCTTGGAAGGATGGAAGGCTGAGACAACCTTGAGCCAGTGAGAATCGAACTCCTGGCAGTCGGCAGAATTAACCTGCAATAACCACTGTGCCACCATGGCTCTTAAAATGTGGTAATAGTTTAGATATGTGGTAAATGTGTATATGTATAATATTTGTCTCTAGATACTTTGGATTTTCTGTCTTTTTTTCCTGTGGATTATGGATTTATATAATTCAAAATACTTGATATCTGTTACTTAGTTCAGTAATTGTATTTATATATATATCTTACTCCACCCAATATTAGGTTATTAGGCTATGGGAAGGTAATTCCCATTACCTTCAAGCAGTGTGTTATCATAATCTGAAACATTAGGAGAGTGTTACTTGGGGAAGGCTGTTCTTAGAATTAACAGAACTAACAGTAAGTGACATTGAGCAAAACGTACTGTATTTTTTCCTAGTCAGCTCTCACGCACTTCAGCTTACTTTTCACCCTGAGGGCAAGGTGAATGACTATGAAGAGATGGAAATATTATTATTATTATTCTGATGTCAGCTCTTACGTTGCTTTGGAAATAGAGATATCATTTTACATACATGGATGGCTTTTCCTGTATGGAAAACATTTTTAAGCATTTTCCATCAACCTACTTGAAAACTGCAAGGAAACTATCAAAGGACTGATGGAATAACAAATGTATTGACTGCATACTGTTATTGGAATCAAATGGTCTTAATTTATTGTCCTTTTTTAAAAAAAAAATAGGACTGTGCAATATATACAGTAACTATTGTTACTGTAACATCTCTATAGTATAGTTAGTGTCAGACTATACTAAAGTAACTACACCAAAGAAGAGTATGTAATAACCTGGAACAGAGAAAATATGTCAAATAAGTTAAAATTTAAACTGAGCTGAAGTTTTGTCCAGGTTGCTAAGACCAGCAACAACAACAATAGAGCTTTTTGAACTATATTGAAAATAAAAGGAAGGAAACAGAAACCACATGCCAGCTACTCAATGAAGGTGAAGTAATCAGTGACAAAAACATTCCTACTTTGGCCCAGTCTATTCGGAGAAGAGTTTATACTTTCCATGAGGCAATTGTGAAGAACAGGATGCAGGAGGGTGGACTGAAACTTGAAACTAATAAAAACAGAGAATATTAGTTGATTTCATTAATTTAATACCCAGTGGGCAGATGGATTGCAGCTTAGAAAATAGAAATAATATACTACTGAAATCTTCAGTCTTGTTGATATAGCATTTTAAATCAAGGTATGGATTTGCTGAATAAATCATAGCCCTGCAGAATAACTGATACAGAATGCAGGAATGTGAGCCTGAAAAAAGATTCACTAGTTTTCATAAGCTGAAAAGACATGCTTGACAAAGTGTAGTCTCTTTTGAGTTCTGAAAAACCATTTTTTTGAACAGACATATACACACAGAGGGAAAAGTCTGCAAAGGCCAATGGAAACATTATAGGATCAGGAGGAAATGGGATATTGGGTATATTTTCAGCATGGCTGAAAGCTGAAGGAAAAGACAATGGATTTATCTATTCAAAAACAGGAAATAGACCAATACATTTGTTATCCAGCATTTTGGTAGGGTTCTTCATAGGAGAAACCCAGTTGAAAGGCAGTTGTATCTCAAATAGCTAGGGGAGGGAATGCTTCCTGATGATAAAGAGATTTTGTAAGAGCAGAGTGTTTATACGAAGCCTTGATCCAATCTACCTGCTCCTCAGAGAAAGCCTTGGCCTCAGTTTCTAGAATAGAGGAGAATCAGGAAACATCTGGCCTAAAACAGGACTGTCTGAGTAGCAGCATTAGCTATGTTATTATAACAGAAATCACCATTAAGTAAAAGATCAGGTCAACTGCTTTATTAGCAGTTTATATAACAAGAAAGCTATTGCTATACAGAGGCATTAATTCTCTCTGTTTTACTATTCAATAGCCAAACTATCAAACTATCCAAACAGGCAATAAATTGTGGATCTGTCTGAGAAATGAGATGCTAGGATATGCTGTAGTTGTGGAAGATCTTGAGTAAACACTGAAGCTACCTCAGGAATGGAGGAAAGTCCACAGCAAGCATTGAAAATGAGGCACATTAGGGAAAAAATGTCTGCTTGACACACCCTTGACACCTGGTTGACATTTGGAGGCTGTTCAAAATTATGAGGGCACTGAAAAATAACTTGATGACTGCTCCTTGCTCTTAGTTTTGTTCTAGCATTCCCTCAGTCATGTGATTGAGATTCAGGTGCTTCACAACCAGCAGGTGTTTACAATTGTCACAGCTTCCCACAAACACAAGATCACCATTTGTAACCTTCACAGCCAGCGTCTGACAAGGTGAGTCAATGGAGAGTAAAGCAGTAAATCAGCAAGTCACAGACTCACGATGTCTCATTAGTTACTGGGTCACTTAGCAATGGAGTTTCCAGTCCAAATTGTGATTGTTAAATGAAGACTACCAATACATGAATCCAATCCAGCAGGCCCCCCGAAGGGCTTGTATCCCTGACATATTACATAGGAATAGCCAAAATATTTTGGGCTAGTCCCAGAATATCTAAAAAGTATAGCTTTCTGCACGCACATTCTTGACTCACAATACAACACACATTCATGGATAGGATTGCTCTATGAGAATGGGTCTTTGGTTCAGTTTATTTATTTATTTATTTATTTTGGTTCCACTGTGGAATTTGTCGGGCATGTCAGGTTTTATTTTCCAGGGGTCCTTGCTGGCTGAGCCAAATGTTCAGTGGCACGGCACTCGTATTTTTTTGCAGACGGAGTAGATAATAATATGCCATGTGTGGTATATTTACTATCATTTAACTAATATTCTGGATTCCCATGACACATCAATCCATTAATCATATTGGCTAGACTGTCATAATATACTGGGTTAAAATGTACATGCTGAGTAATTTGCTATTTAGTGTGCTTTATCACCTCTGCCATAGTAACTGAGTATTTACTGCAGGGCTGTCAAACTTCTGGCCTACAGGCCAGATGCATCACTCACTGGCCACACCCACACCCGGTTTAGCAAAGGGGCAAAAGTCCTGATACATCACATGACACCGCCATGACGATGTGAGTTTTACACCCCTGAATTTCTGGGTTCATTGATTGGTTAACCAATGAAATATTCAAACTTTCAAACCATTGCATTTACCCAAGATAAACTTCAAGATGTTGCAATCTAAATTTCAGCAAAATACATGGGGCCCAATTGGCCCATGTATAGGTTAGATTCAAGAAGCAGCAGGCCACCTGAACTCATAGTGCATACATCTGATAGATAATGGAAATGGCAAGAAAGATCCATACACTGTGTTTGCTTATGTGTATGCACAAACAGACACACACAGATATTATATGAAGGACTTTGACTATGTAGATCACAATGAATTGTCTCACTACTGAATAATTTCTATGATTGGTAACTTCTAAGCCAAAATAATAAAACAGTGTTATAACCAAACTACTCTCCTGAAGCCTTTCTCATGAGCAATTATTATTAATAGTTCATGATACAATAAAAGTAATCAGAACAGCAGATCTGGGGAATATAGTCACAAAAAAAATCTTAGTTGTTCCTTAAACATCTGTACTCAAGGAAACTAAGAGAAACTTTTCAGCAACCTAATTATTTTCATTCATCTATCCCATATTCATTTATTTATTGTTCTCATTTTTGAACTGGAGAGGGGGGGCATTTATTAGAGCTCACCATGATGCTCTCCATTTGGCATTTTTAGAGGATAGATACTGTAATATCTCATAAGTTTTATACAAGTAAATCAACAGATGGAAACAATTGTACATATTCTTCCCTTTTGAACATTTTATTTTGACTCTCAGGAAAGGCTAATCCAGCCTTCATTTTTAAAATTCATAGATACGGAATTTTAATAGGAAACATTTAAACATTTAAGCATATTGTTTTTATATAAATATTTAACTATAAATTATTTATTTATTAATTTATATTAGTTTACTATATTAGTTTGCTATATTTTAGTTGCAATCTGGTCATAACATTTTTTTTTCATTCATTCATTCACTCATTCATTCATTCATTCATTCATATAATGACCAAGATGCAACAGTTAAAATGGAATACAGAAGATCTAAATAATTCAAAACTGAGAAAGAAATGTAGCAAAGATATATAGTACTACTTTACTCATGTAATCTACATGCAGAAAATGAACATAAAAACAACTGGGATAGAAGAAAGAGAATTAAAACTGGTCAGAAAAACATCAGCAACTTTAGATATGCTAGTGATCCATTCAGCTGTGAAGGCTGGAAGTGAGGAAGACCTTTTTTTGCTGAATATAAGAATACAAAAACTGATCTATTGTTCAAACAAAAACAAAAACATGAACTTACTATTATATCAACGGGCAATGCAGTCCTATTGCAAATAGGTGAAGGTGAAATAGTAACAGGGTTTATGTTCTTAGGTTCAAAAATTCACAGTGATAGTTACACAGTCATGAAATAAAGAGATATATATTATCTCTGAGAAATACTGACATATCTAGATCAGAGACATCACAGAAACAACATATTGTCAAGACCATTTTTCCCATGTGTAACATAAGGCTGTTACACATGGAAAAAAGCTGTGAAAGCTGTATCATCAGAAAGAGTAAACAAATGAAAATTCAATAAACAAATAAACAAATGCCTTTGAATTGGGGTCTTAGAGAAAATAGTTAGGAATACAGTAGACCATTAGAAAACAAGTCAATCAGCATTAGTTGAAGTAAAACCAGAATGACAAAGTATGAATATTAAGCTAAATTTTAAATATTATGAAAAGCAAAAAGCATTGGAGAAGACCATGATGCTTAGAAAAATCAAAGGTAATCAAAAACAGTTCTGACAACACGAAGTACCTAGAACTATCAGGGATGAGACAAGTATGATCCTACAAGAATTTAAAGAAGCAGTTACTGACAGATAATCCTAGCATAATGACGCCCATCAGGTCACACAGAGTCAGGGATAACAGCACAACTGAAGAGTAGCAACAATTTTAATAAGTCGATCTTTCTAAAGGGAAACTTTCTTATGGGATAAATCTAAATTTTAATAAAGTGCAATATTTGCATATATGTAAGACTTTGTATGCATCACCATGCATAAGAATGAGAAAAAGATTGGTAGGAACAAATTACATTCAGGAAGATAAGAGAAGGCATATTTGTGCCACCTAACACAGAGTTCACACATCGCGCTAAGGCCATGTCCCCACTTGCACCTAACATTGATCGATGACTTTTTTTTTTGCCATGATCCCACAATGTTTTTATTTTGTCCCCAACCCATGAGTGAGACCAGGCCATCCTTAGATACACTAATGTTAAGGTACTGTTTTTCTCTTTAGTTTACAACAACTGACAGCTGCGAGGTATCTGTTACATTATACCAACTGCTATATCAGAGGCAAATCCAGGTGATTAGTAGTGGGTGGCATTTGAGAGGCAATTATTAACCATTTCAAGCTGATACAGTCATGCTTCCTCCCCCATTAATAGCCTATACCCATATCAACTTCATCCTTCTATTATATCCTCAAAGAGCTACTCTGGGTCAATAATCAGAATTGTGCATAGTAAAGACTGACAATGGGGACAAGCAATTTCATGACCGTTGGTTTTCTGACAACTGAAGAATGGATGGATGCACCTTAAACTCAGTGGCGGAGAAAAATCCTGAATTGTTTTAGTGGGTTTTTAACTTATCATACTATACAAACCATTGTGTATGGATTAACATCTAGAACAGGGCTGTCAAACTTGCATCCCACGGGCCGGATGCATCAAGTACTGGCCACACCCACGCCTGGTTTAGTGAAGGGGAAAAAAGTCCCAATATATCACATGACGACACTGTGATGACACAAGTTTGACCCCCCCCAATCTAGAACTTCAGTCAAATATACTTAAGATTTAGCATGATAAATGAACCCAGCCATGGAGAGGATTCACACATTTGCACTAAGCCATAATGTGCACTATTTAACGTCCCAGCATGTTGTTGTATGAATTCAGTTTTTCATTCCTTATGCTTACCAAAAGAAAACATTATTTGCAGAACTTTCTGCAAATCACCTCCTTGTATTAATTTAAGGTAGATGCCTGAAGCAAATTTCATCTGAAATAATCTTCGGTTCCCTCTCACCTTTTCAGAGTTTATGAGGAATTAATCATACATGAACCTTGCATGTATCTGAAAGTATCCAAATACATGCCTTTTTAATTAATTTTCAAGTAAATATATTAATGCTTTAAGATAACCCACTCACTTTGGGGTGTTTCCCCCTCAATTATCATATTATTTCACCTTCAATCACTTCTCCTAATGTTGGCAAATGTAAGTAATTGTCTGCATCTGCCCTAGGTTTAATTTAGATGATGTCTTAATATTCTTGGGATAAAAAATGAAACTTGTGTCATTCAGGTTATGAATTCTGATACAGCTGCCATGAGAGATAAGAGTTTCAAGATGCATGCATCTATACTCCAGCTTTGAAAGTTTTTCACAAAAATATAACACTGACAGCAGCTGTGATCATAATTTAAATAGCAAATGAGGGGACTGTTGCCAACTGTTAACAAACTCTAATCCCAAACTGAAAGGATAAAATAGAACCTGTTTCAGGAAGTAGGAGGATGAGATATAATTTCCATTAAAACTGTGGGTGTGGGAGAGGCAAATAGGTATCAAATTCTGCATCAGTGCAAAAAAATTGGCTAAATGCAGAATAGGGCAGGACTCCTGTCAGATTAATATATGTGCAGAAGGGCAGAATAGAGAGTCAGTTTAGTGTGTTGATTAAAGCATTGGGCTAGAAACCAGGAGATTGGGAGTTCTAGTCCTGCTTTGGGCACAAAGCCAGCTGGGTGACCTTGAGTCAGTCACTCTCTTTCAGCCCTAGGAAGCAGGCAAGCACATATCACTTCTGAAATCTTGCCTGGAAAACTGCAAGGTCTAAGGAGTCAACAATGGCACAAGGTTTTTGTTTATTGTTTTATTTTTTTATGATTGTTATATTTCTTGGTTTTATGGTTGCTGTAAGATGCCCAGAATTGCTTAAGATGGGCAGCCATCTATATCAAATATATAAACAAACAAACAAACAATGACTTAAAAGCCACAAAAAAGGGGGCAGGATAAAATATCACCAGGAGCCACAAAAACTCCAGCTGCTGAAATTTCACAGTTTAAAGGAAATAAAATTTCCCTTGAGACAAGTGCATTCCTCCCCTTTTAAAAGGAAAGGGAGAAAGTGAGTGAAATTGAGAGGCTGTCACTGGTCCTACAAGAATGCCAAAAAGTATGGATCTGCTTCATTTGCACCTTAGTTTTCTTCTCTTCAAAGGAACGCAGTGGCTCAATGGCTAAGATGCCGAGCTTGTCGATTGAAAGGTCAGCAGTTTAGTGGTTCAAATCCCTAGTGCCATGTAACAGGGTGAGCTCCCATTACTTGTCCCAGTTTCTGCCAACCTAGCAGTTTGAAAGCAAATAAAAAATGCAAGCAGAAAAATAGGGACCACCTTTGGTGGGAAGGTAACAGCGTTCCATGCGCCTTTGGCATTTAGTCATGCTGGCCACATGACCACAGAGATGTCTTCGGATAGTACTGGCTCTTCGGCTTTGAAATGGAGTTGAGCACTGCCTCCTAGAGTCAGGAACGACTAGCACATATGTGTGAAGGGAACCTTTACTTTTACCTTTTACCTTTCTTCTCTTCAAGAAGGAAAACGACCATCAACTTTCAAACAGAAGATTGCAAATAATTGGTTTCTTCCTTGCCTGCTTTTGCACTAAGAATAAATGACTTCAGACGCCAGGATCAAAAGCTGGCAGAAGTCATATACATACAGGATGGTAGAGATGTGGACTTTGGCTATCTGACTACACTCAGTTCTCCACCATGTCCTGCCTATTTCAACCATATTCATTGCTAGGTCTTCCCCAATAATCTCACATAATTTTTGGTGGCTAATTTTTAAAAAAATATTTTAGCAATCCCTACCTCTTTTCTACTCCTCTATATGGAAATAGAGTTGCCAAATTTCCTAGCATGAGGAATGAATTTATAAATTTCACTTTACATCAATAACACAAATCCTTTTATAGCTGTGGTCAGCCTTCTCCAACTTCCCCCTGTCTGTTCACCAGCATGTGAGCTATAGTTTAGAAAAGTCATGTGTTGAAAGCAGTTCAAAGCTGTGAAATACATGAAAGCATAAAGGAAAACATTTTGAGTTCCCAGGGGGTTAAGGAATCCCCTCCTGTGGGGACTAAAAAGGGAAAATGGAAAAACAATGTGGAGTCAAGAGAGAAATATTATATATCACCAGGGAAATGTTCTAATCTATTCTTAACTTGTTTTATTAAGGGGTCATGAAATTGGCTTGAAGCCAAGCCAGATGAAGAAATGAAAGGCCAGAGAAAAGGAAGTGATGGGGGACACATGTACATGACTGTATTTGGAACTGCATTATACATATCTGTAAATCATCTGCCAAGCTGTTTTAAGACATCCACCTGCTATTAGCCAATTTTGTTGTATATATCCACTGATATCCTTAAAGGTCATGGAACTAAATATAACTCGTTCTCTATTGCTTTCTATACTGCAAAACGCCTCTATTATTTTTGCCAGCCAGTTACTATAAAAGGTATGGTGTGCATAACATGGACTTCCAAATGCATGGGAGTGTTTAGTTGTGGGTAGCAGTGGAAGGCTCTTGAAACAGAGTGCACTTGCCTAAAGTGAAGCAACAGAAGTCACCAAATTAATGTGTTGATACTTTTGTTTTAGCCAGTGTAAGAGTCTGGGAAATAACAATGGTTCTTAAAATATTACCTCTCAGAAAACTATTATTTCTTCCTTCCAAGCTCTATTTACTGTCCCTTTGTTAATGTCTTCTTACATGCTCCAGGGCAACATCTTACTGTGCTAATGGGAAGAATAAAATTGGCCAAAGCTTTGCTGTGCTGTGCTGTGCTGTGCTGTGCTGTGCTGTGCTGTGCTGTGCTGTGCTGTGCTGTGCTGTGCTTTGCTTTGCTTTGCTTTGCTTTACAGTAGCTTGAACATTTTAAAAAATATTAATAAATGAAGGTTCTCATATCATGAAGACACTATATGTGTCAGGCCTGGAAGCCATCTTTTGCATTAGGCCTTCAGACCTGCCACATTTACTACTATGGGAAACTGGGAGGGGGGATTGTATGGCGCAGGAGTGATATATAGTCATAATAACATTCCCTTCTCAGAAAGTCAAGAACAACTTGCCCTGCACCTGGAAGGCTGGATCTGGGAGGCATCTCCAGTTGGGACAATGTGATGGACTTGTGGGTGTTGGGCAGGGACTTGACCTTTTCTTTGGGTGGGGAAAACCTGGAAACTTTCAGATTCGTGTTTTCCCAGATGTGCCAATATGACATCTCTAATAAAATGTAAATTTGAGGAAACTCAAGCCTTGGAGGTTTATTTCATTGGGGATGTTACTTGGAACCCTGACAGTATGGTTTACATGTGACAAAGAAAGATAACAGCATTCATTTATAACTTTCAAGTTGGGTTGTTGTAATGGAATAGATGGGGCTACCCTTGAATATGATTATAACCAGTAGATAATTATGCTGTTAGAATTCTGGCTAATTCATCTAGATCAAGTATATATAAAGCGTTACCTTTCCGATATTGAACCAACTCACATGTGTTCTACTTCCCAAGGTAACTGTGATAGATGAAGTAATTTCAAAAAGGAGTGGGTGAGCCACACATAACTCACCCTTTATGCTGATGGATTTCCTGTTTCATGAAAATATCAACATTGACTTTATGTTTACAATATAAGGTCAATTCAAGGTACTCACGTTTCCTGTTAAAGATGAAATAGAGACTTAAAGCATCAGAAGAATGACTGTTTCCTTGCCTTATTTGGCAGAAACTACTCTTCAAATTCCATATTTAAATTACATACACTATGCATATACAAACAGTTGGTTTTCTCAGTATCAAAATCACAACTTTGGTATGCTTAACACCAAAACTGAATTCTTTTTTATTTGTCTAGGTTTTCTTCTCCAATCTGTCATCTTCTGGATTTGTTGAGACTCTTTTCTCTAATTCCTAAACATCTGGAAGGTGCAAGATTAAAGAAGGAGATCTAGCCATTTGAATAATTGCTTTGCTAGTTTCTTGAATAGTAGTTTTTATTCCTTTCAGTTTCCTTATGTATTTTATTCCTTTCAGTATTATCACATATTGATACGTTGTAGTGTGCTATTTTCTTGATTGGGATTGTTTTTCTATTATACTTATTTATATTCTAAGTTCAATTCTGGATGCCTCTTAGCACAAATAACATGAAGTTACCCTGAAATCAATATTTGGTTGAAGGTGTGATTTATAAACATTCTGAATAAATGAAGAGATAATGTTTTAGGAGCATTGGTATCAAGCGGGGGGGGGGATTGTAAACAAGACAGTGGGAGCATTTATCATGGACACTCTCTAGAAAATAAATTTCCAGTAAATCAGTATGTGAAAATCAACACTAAAATATGCTATACAATCTCCACCTCAAGGTTATTTGAATATTTCAAAGTTATTCTCTAGCACTAGGGGATCTTGCTTATCCCCAAGATAATTGTACAAGTAGCCATACACATCTCATCCTGCACTTTAGCCAGAATAGTAGTTTGTCACCCTGGTTGCAAATCTACTAAGCAAAGGTATTAATCGTATTGTTGTCTTCAGCAAGAACACTTCACTAATTGTAATTGATAATAAAAAGGGCCTTTTTCACAGACATGCTGCGATAATCAAGAAATTGACCAGACCATATCCTTCAATATTCAATATTTCCTCCTCCGTTAAGTTTAACCAATCTGTAATTGATGTAAGAACAGCGGCTTCATAATACAAACTTAAATTGGGCATTTTAAGACCACCTCTTTCTCGAGTGTCTTGCATAATCTTTTGGTTAACTCGCGGTTTCTTCCC
>JANHZT010007383.1:108950-122984 GCA_032468215.1 Stegonotus admiraltiensis | reverse complement strand
GGACCTAGAATAAAAGCTTCAATGGGAGAGATCCCGATCTTCAAAAGTTTTGTATGGATATTACGGGCCCAGGGACTGTGAAAAGGGTCCCGCCATAGGCATTGGCCTAGGTAATAGCCTGAATATAGCATATTAAAATAACAGGCATTTCATACTTTGCCTACATACATCACACTTTCTATAGATTTCCTAAGCAATGTATAAAATGTCAGTTTTTCATACATTGCTGGTAACATATATATAACAACACAGTTTGTAATCTTAAATGTAAACATCAATTCACATTCCCAGGCAGTTCCCAGGCAGAAACATTGCTAATTTAAAAAGCTATATAATTTTTGCTGGCTTGTTTGGATCTTAATAATTTTTTTTGCTTATAGATTCCAAGGGGCGTCACCAATTGTTCTTCTCCATTGCTCTGGGCCCAAAAGACAGGTGTAGAGGTTGATGTTTTTATTATCTTCATGGATAGTGAGACTTTTGCTGGAGATGTTCACCCTACCACAGCGCTGAGACAGTATAGAGAGGTAAGTATTCTTTAAATAATGCAAAATAAGACAAAATGTTTCTTTATAAAGTTTTGCCTTCTTAAGGTAGCTGCCAGCTTTCTGATGATCTATGTTGTAACAAAGAACCATTTTCTGGAATGGTTTTGGGCAAACAATATAATTATAATCCTAAAGTAGAATGACATATAAATATATAAAGTTATTTTTTTAGTATTGTGTTCAGTGCATGCTAGTTTAGTCCTGTTTATATTAGTGTTATATCAGCACTGCTTGTGACTTTCTAGCTATCTGCACTACAGTGATCCAATCTAGAAGTATACTGGGCTCACATAAGTGATCCACAAGAGGAACAGTGCTTGTTATCGGATGCAAAAAAAGCTATTTAAGGACAAAGCAGCAACACTGAGCAGTACAAGATAAGACATAAAGTATATTTTTAAGAAAAAGCCAGTCTGTTTCCCCCATTTGCCTCATTCAGGTCTCCTAGTTGTAGTTGTGATAGTTTGGGTTCAAAAATCTTGGCAAAATACTGAGAAGAATAAGACTTTCCAGGAAGAGAACAAGAATATGGATTGTGCACTTCAGTAATAAAGTCTGTAAGACTTGGCTTTTATAAATAATTAGTTGTTTTGCAAGTATAATCTGGAAAAAAAGTATTTCTCTCTCTCTTTATCTGTTTATAGACAATGGGTATTCCATCCAAGTTAATCGTTTGTGGAATGACATCCAGTGGCTTTACTGTTGCAGACCCAGATGACAGAGGGATGCTGGATATTTGTGGTTTTGATACAGGAACACCCATTGTCATTCAAAACTTCATTTTGGATTTGATCTAAACCTGTGAGCACTCACTTTTTCTAAAGCTATTAACTTCCTGAAGAATTGACTGGGGGAGCTATTAATTGCATTAACAAGACTCTCAATTCAAGGCTAAGTTTCATACTCCTGTTGGAATATTAACATTTTAAAAGAGATGTAAAACAGCCAGTGGCAAACTCTACTTTCGGAACATACTGTTTACATCTGTTGTGCATAATTCTAGGTTCCCTAATTGGTTTTTAGAACTAAACATGGAATACAGTGAATGCTTTTAATTTTTTTATATTAGTTTAACTATGACAATGTGTTCCGTTACTGAAGATTTTATTTTCCTAGAATGAATTTATTGTGTTAATCACAGGGAATCAAAGGATGAGACAGGGCTTCATCTTTTTACACTGTTTCAGGTTAACAACCTGTTTGATTGGAATAACTTATTCTACTATCTGGGAAAAATGAGCTACACATGCACTATAGATTATATTACTTCTATCATTGCTCATTACTTCCTATTACTTTATGGAACATTTACCACTGGCAACTTGATGCTCTCCTTGTTTTTAGCAAAGATTTTGTATTAAGCAATGTTGAGTAATTTGGAAACAACAAATTATTCCCAGGGATATTGATTTGATGATTGTACTTTAGCCTTCTAAATTCTTGTTTTTAAAAAGGGTCCTGCAAAAACCATCAATTTTGTGCATGTTATGGTCTAATTCAATGTTTCTCAAATTTGACAACTTTAAGATGTGTAGACTTCAATTAGAATTCCCCAACCAGCATATTGCCAAGTTTGAGAAACACTGAACTCACTGGACTGTGTTTTATTTCCTGACAATGGATAGTAGAAGGTTTATCAAGCAAGTTGTTTTTTTTTATAAAATCAGAATATCAGAAAATAAAGAATTATTCTGGTGTTCTTTATAGAAAATGTGATTTATCGTATCTCTTGAAGTAAGAGGAGAAAAAGGCAAAAAGAAGCAAGGATCGGGATTATTAATAAAGCTAACCATATTCAGGTGTTACTTGTACAACAGTTATAAAATAAATTAGAAATGGACACACATTTCTAGCTAATTTGTACATGTTAACATTTGCAAAGTAGTATTTTTGTATCAGCATATCTACTTAAACGTAGAGTTGCTGTGAGAGCAAGACAGCTGATTATATGCTGTTTTAATTTATATAGACTCTGCACATGAAAAATTGGTCAAACATAGAGCCTTTCTTGCTCAAATTCTTTGCTCAATGAATGGACCTTACAAGCAGGGCCTAAAATACTATTATTCCTGCCTTACCATCAGGTTGGTTTGCATAGGGATTATGTGTTCCTAAAGCATGTAATTTAATGACATTCACTCTTTGTTGACTCCTTTGTATCCTAATGCAAGGACCATCACTGCTGGTAGGCAAATCAAGGTTAAGGAGGTGGTAAGGAGATAACATGTTGCTGATCTGAACTTGGCATTCCAGTTGGGCCTGTTGGGAGTTGTGCCATTCCAGATGTTGCTGAACTCCAAATTCTCTATCTTTGTCCTAGAAAATAAGTTCATGTAAACAATACATTCTCTTTTAATTAAACAGAAGAGTAATAAGTTAGTAAATTGATGGGCTGAGCAAGAAAGAAGCAGCTTATATAGAAGACTGTTTCACAACTGATATTGCTGTTCCTTTTCTTCCCATATTACAGTCCCCTAAACCAACCCCCCTATAAATCAGGAAACCTTTCTGGGTCATATGAACAATAGTGTGGAAACAGTTTCCTATATTTAAGGCTTCTTAACTCAATGCATCAATTTCCAGCTTGGTACAAAATTGCTCTTGGTTTGGGCAGTTCTCCTTTGCTGCAATTATATATGGCATGTAGTAGCAGGAAAATCAGGAAAAAAAATATGGCAGTGTTGCAGGATTGGCACACTGATGCAGGATTGACAAACTGATAAAGAGGAAAACTAACCAAATTTGACTAGCCAAGTCACAGAGGACTTAATAGCTACATTTGCATTTTCATTGAGCATTTCATCAAATTTGTCACAAAGCCAGGCTTAATGGAGTATTGTGACCTATGAACATATAATTTGCCTTTGAAAAAACACCATTCATTGACTTAGAAAATAGAGAAAAATGTTAGTGTTGAATGGGTAACCTTTCCTCCTCTATTCTGTTAAAGTGCACTTCCGGGCTTCCCTCATTGTTAGCCAAATTTATAATTTAGTAACATTTGGAAAGAACCATTTCTCCACCTTTGGCTAATGTAGTGTACATTTGTAGTACCATACATTCTGTAACCATATCCTCTTCATGAATTCAAGTTGATAATCTTGTAAACAGTTGGTAATCAAGATTGTGACAATTATCTACTCCTTACCTAAATATTTTCACTGTGTACTTATGAGAGCTGTTCACATTTTTTCATAATTCCAGACATAATGTATACCATTTTTTAGGTAAAAAATGTCTAGAGAAATTTCTTTGACTCAATTTTCCCCAACTTGGATGGGAGGTGATAGAAACACAGCATATCAGGTGAAGTTATGGAAAGCTCCTGATGCTCAATGAAAAGTGCCGAAATAATATGTATACGGGGCTAAATTTTGCATTGCAGGTTATAGAATCTGATACTAAATAAAAAGTGATGATATAGGCTTATTTGTTCGCCTGGAAGACTTGTTGGTTAAACTTCCCCTAACTACTTCAGCTTTCCTGTCTGCAGCAAATTTGCACTGGAGAACTGGGGCATTTTGGAGCAGATACTGGAGTGGATAGCAGGGAGATTTATTTTATACAAGTCCTTTCATGCAGCATTTGGATGTAATTTGGTAAAAGCAGCATGCCTGCTTTAGGTAGCTACAATTTTTAAAAAGCCCTAGAAAAATACTGTCAGGCTAATGATCAATTCTTGGTATAGTTAGAGAGGAGGAAGTTGCTTTGGGAATGCTGATCTGTAGTTATTCTTCTATCCTTTATAGAAATAGCAGTTGATCAACAGCTGCTCTATTAAAATCATGGATTTTAAAGAACTTGTAGCTGTATTGACCTTTGTGTAAATTATCTTTATTAAAGAATATTTAAATATCTGAAAGGGTTTCTACAGTGCCACACAAGTCATTTTACCTTGGGTAATAATATGTACTCTAAATTAGTTTTGTCTATTTTTGGAGAGGATTCTTACTGCATTTCCTATTTAACTGTAAAAAAAATAAAGATCATGGTTTGTATTATTATTATGACTCATTTTTGAGAGAGATGTTGAACATAATGTAATACACCCAATTGATGTATAGATACTACAGACAGCTTCTGACAAGTATAAAAATATTGCTGAGCCTGGAAAGAGTTGCTACACAAAAATATGAATTGTAATTATAAATGTGTGGCTTTTAAAACATTTGCAAAAATCTAATTACAGTTGTGATTTATCGAATAAGTTAATTGTATAAGTGGAAACTGACCTAAGTCACCTTATAGGTCTTTTGCCATTGATTCATTTAGAAGGATTACAGCTATACTTATATCATGCTTTTACCCGTGATGGCACAGTGGTTAGAATGCAATATTGCAGGCTAATTCTGCTGACTGCCAGCAGTTCGGCATTTCTAGTCTCACTGGCTCAAGGTTGACTCAGCCTTCCATCCTACTGAGGTCGGTAAAATGAGGACCCAGATTGTTGGGGGCAATATGCTGACTCTGTAAACCACTTGGAGAGGGCTGTAAAACACTGTGAAGCGATATATAAGTCTAAGTGCTATTGCTAACCTCTTTATAAATAGTTGTGCTGTTTATAGTTCCATTATGGAGAAATGCCAATACTAGAATAATGAAATTTAAAAAGTCAAAATGTATAATTTACATAGATTTGTGGGAAAGCTATACAAGGCTGCATGAATTTAGTTTAAGGCTCCAGGACCAATATAAAGATGTGTCCTGCAAAAGTATTTTGATCCGCAATGTTGAATGTACAACATATTTCCTTCCATATTTTAAATGACTTTTATGACTTTTCTTCCATTACAAATGCTGTTGGCCTCCTGACCCAGGAGAATTGGACAGCTATTTTTTTTTTAGGAAATAACAGAAATCAAAGCTTTTCTTCAAATCTTTGCCTGAGATCCAAAGGTTTTTCATCCTGATTTATTTTCTTCATAAATGAATGAATATATATATATATATCATACATATATAACTAGAACTAACATATTTTGGTTCTAATGTTTAAATTTTTTTTAATCCTTTATACATTTTTTCATTTTAAAAAAACATTGATTATATGCCACCGAATAATATAGTTATACTGACTTGCCTGCTAAAATACATTCACTCTGGATTTGTTCGATCTACTTTAAATTACTTTTTCAACAAGCGAGTGTTGTGATAGTAAATTGTTATAAAGGTAGTAAAATGTAGGCATTAGCTTTTTGTACAGATATGCTGGTTTTACTATTAAAATGAAGTTGGGTTTTTTTTCCAAGCCATATTGCGGAAGCAGTGGTGGAATAAGTAATAGTAATAGAATAGCAGCTATAATAAATGAGGTGTCAATTTTATTCTCTTATCCTAATTTTTTTCATTCTTTTCTGTGCTCTGGATTGAATTAAATCTAGAGATATATCAATAACAGATAGGTGACTTCATTTTCTCTTTTATCCATAATAATACTTCCCATAATATTACTTCTGTTTTAGTGCAGATTAGGAGACACTGTTAAATGGTGGCAGTAAGAGTTAAAGAAGAAAGTGGAGTTTGTTAGGTTTGAACAAAACGTGTTTACTGAAAGAGAGAAGAGGCCAAGGAGTTGGGGGGAGGGACCGTTAACTTGCATGTATCCATGGATAAATAATCCACTTTATTTAAATCACTCTTGGCAATAGAAGTTAGTAATATGAAATAAAAGAGACTCTCGGTGTATTGGAAGGACAGAAAAGCCTTCTTGCATAGTAATGAGGTGCTGTGAAAAAGAGTGCAAGCTGAAGTGGGACTTTAAAAATATTTGCATGCTTCAAAACTGAATCCATTCTCTGTTAAAAATGGGTGTGATTATAGGCTTTAATTACAATGAAATACTTTTTCAGTTAATTTAAGGTTATAGCCAATACGATATAACTTCCCCCCTCTCTCTGCCTCTTTTGACTCTACCCCAGATTTGCTTTAGACAGTTCTACAACTATCCAGACAAGAATTGGAAAGGAATCCATTTGTATGTGTTATTCCTTCAATGGCAGAGACTATTCCATCCAAATTGATAGATTATAGAATATCTATCTATCTATCTATCTATCTATCTATCTATCTATCTATCTATCTATCTATCTATCTCTTAAGATTTTAATTTTTGTAAGACCAAATTAATTAAAAACGGCTCAAGGCTGTTTCATTAAAGGAAATATGGATAATTTTGCAAAAATAAAAGCACCTAGATGGACTTTAAATAGAGCATTAGAAAAAATGAGACCAGTTAAGTTCCTGCTTGCTGATCAAATTGTAGGATATAAAGTTAATATAACTTTAAAAGTCAAAAAGATTTACCAGTAAATTATTGTAAAACATAAATTTGA
The DNA here is from genome assembly GCA_032468215.1 of Stegonotus admiraltiensis. Taxonomy (NCBI): domain Eukaryota; kingdom Metazoa; phylum Chordata; class Lepidosauria; order Squamata; family Colubridae; genus Stegonotus; species Stegonotus admiraltiensis. The sequence continues at coordinate 116,104 of JANHZT010007383.1, read as the reverse complement.
TCATTTTTAAATTGGAAATGAGTAGATATTAAATACTGTGCTAAGCTATCAGTGTATAATAAATTATACTAATTATATCTCCCCCCACCCCAATACTGTGTATACTATGTACTAATCCAAGTAAGGTCCTATTCAATATTGGTCCATAATTGTTTTGTTTGCTTGCATCATTCCAAAGTTTCACTTGGGAATTGTATATCCTCAGAAAGAACCTACAAACTTGTTAGAATATTAATATACAGAGAATTGTTTATTTCCAACCATTTTTATGTTTCTCATGGTAGATAGGTATTTTTTTAACTTCCCATCTCTACGTGAAAGAATGTTGGGTCCAGCTGTCTTCACAGCTCTCCTATTCTTTCACTACCACTTGAACACTACTCTGGGTTTACTTAATTTTACTTACTGTAAAAAGTTTTAACTTAATCTGAAAGTCACCTCATGCCCTGGTAGTGACTCTTAACTCATATGTGACATTCAAATGTACTTCCTGCCCACATCAGCTTAATTCCACTCCACCTTGTTTGTTTTAGTCATCGCTGCTGTCTCTTTCAGGAGTGCCTCTTGTAAATAACTTTTTTTTTGAATTAGTCTTTAGTGCCATTTAGTTAAATTATAGATTGTACCTTTAGCTTAATGCAAATGAAACATGATTTATATTGTCAAAGGGTGCCAGGGGGTTATGTACTGTATATTCTGGTACATTCTCTAAATCACAATTCAATGTAATTTGAATTAATCAACAAAAGTTTAATTCTGTTTAGTGCTTACCATGAGTATTATTTCTAACTATTTTTGATGCAAAATGTGTGATTATAGGCCTGGTTTTGAATTCTGTATTCACAATCAGTGAATCATTGTCATTTTCATAATAGGTCCTATTATAGGTTTTATTATATACCCTGATCCAGTGATCTTTTACAGGCATATAGAAATTCTATTAATCTTTCAAAACCTTTTATTATATATGCCAAAAACTCACTAACATTACAAAACTGGTAGAAGTAGTCCTTCACTTATAACTACTCATTTTAATGACCATTTGAAGTTCCAATGGCACAGAAAAAAGTGACTTATGACTGTTGTTCATGCTTACAACTGTTGCAGCATCCCATGATAACATAATCAAAATTTGGATACTTGGTAACTGGATGCATTTATGACGGTTGCAGTGTCCCAGTATCATGTGATCACCTTTTGCGAATTTCTGGTAAAGTCCATGGGAAAGCCAGATTCACTTAATAACTGTGTTACTAACTTAACAACTTCAGTGATTGACTTAACTATGGCAAGAAATATAATGAAATAGGGAAAAATCCACTTAACAACTATCTTGCTTAATAGTGCAAATTTTGGGTCATAAGTCGACTACCTGTATCTTGTTTTGTTGAATACAATATAAAATATTTCTCACTGCAATTTTTACAAAGTATGTAATAATTATGGGAAATTGAGCACCCCGTTTGGTAGGCATTTTTGTGATGTATATTGAATCAAGAATGCTTGATAAATAACCCATGTCAAGTGTTTGTTTCCATTACACTAAAAATGTATGATCTAGCTATATAATACCAAATTGCATGAAGTTATGCTTGAATATAAACGCAACATTCACCACCACTGTAAACTACTGTCTCAGACAGAAGACCAATAACTTAGTTGTTCTTGTAAACAATAAAGCCAAGGAAGATTATATGAATTCTATATTTGCTGGAGTGGCAGAGATTAGTTAAAAGATGCTAATTTAGGAAATAAACTGATCTTGCATTTGTACTTTTAAGTTGAATAACTCTTAACAGCGAAATGATACTCAATGTTTTAGTAAAAAATTACTGTATAGTACATTAGTATGGAATATGCAACACTTGGGTTTAACTGGCCATATGTACATATTTGTACAATATGTAGTTCAATTGAAATGTTAGCTACATTGTGCTGTTAAAAGATTAATGGGTAGACTTTTTGTAATAGCGTGAGATTTAATTTTTGGTTGTGATGGGGAAAGAATTTCACTTTGATCAAGTGTCACCATTGCCTTTAGAAAGCCTTAAATATGATCATAAGAAATGAAAGTCATTTGTATCTGAAGATGTGTAAATTTTTCCCAGAAAAACTTTACTTTTTGCATAAAATTGATCCATTTTGAGACTTGAGAGTAAACACTATGTTGGAAAAGGCTTGTAGTCACTGAAATAATTTTTTGTGAGACAAGGATTTCAAAAATGTAACATTTTGAAAACACTAATTTTACACATTATTGTAGATAGCACAGTATCATCTATTGTTTGTGCTATATACAATATGTATTATCTTTAAGTGGCAATCTATACATTACATTGTTAACATTTTGAAAAAAAAATGTACATCTTTACTTTCAGTGAGTTTTTGAAGAAATGTTGAAGCGGAAATATTGTGAAACGTACAATTTTAAATTTAGTATGGATATTTCGACTTGTTTGATTGATAAAAATTACTTAACAGGGTTACAAAGAATTTTGCAAAACTTAATTCTGATAGTTCTAAACAATGCAGATATGCAGTTATCTATGAATCTTTTGTATATTAAAGATACGCTATATCTTTTAAAATAAAAAGAATGTCAGTCAGCTAATTAACTTCCTTCTTTAAACTTGTATGATGGAAATAAATTTCAATGTTTGGCTTGTATAACCAGTTGTAAGATGCTGTTTATCACTCCAAAGGGCAAAAGCAGGTAATTTGTGGGAGCAAATGTGACCTAGATACAGTACAGCCCCGAGAATAATTTGACAATTAAAGGATTGTTTGAACTACCAGATGATATTTTGGTCCAGATCACAATATTCTTTCTACTCTTTCACTTCTGATGTTTTTATCCTTGGGTATCAGAATTTTAATGAGGAGTGACCTTATGGAAAACATTATTAGAAGAAAAAGGATTCAATCTTTGTTCTTCTCATTAGATTCATGTTCTTCTGAGGCTCATAATTACATATTTTGTTAAAAAAGCAAAACGCCTTTACTGTCAAAATGTTATAATAAACGTTGAGTATTTGATGTGTGATTTTCACTTTAAAATAAACAGCCTTGGGTTTTTGTTTAAAGAGTAACAAGTTTTTAACTAAGAAAACTATCTCTTTATTAATAAACATCATTAGAGAAGAGGGGGTTCGTTGGTTACCATCGTTTTGAATAAGTGATTATTTTCAGATACAAGTGTAAATGAAATGTTCCTAAATGTTTTATGCTTTGTAGAACAAGTGCAAAATAAATTCTATGTACCTCATCATTTAAATTACCTTTAATGATGCCACAATCGTTATTTACTAGTGTAATGTGTGGTTTAAAAGGTGAGCTGGAACTGAGGTTCTATGAATGCTGGATGTGTGCTTCAATTTCACATGGATGCTTTTGTTCTTAGAATTTGCTTCTACGTTCTTAAGCATTTAATTGCTTTGGGGATATATACAGTATATGAATGGATGGATAGGTAGGTTGGGCTCTATGAGCTTTCTATGTCTGATCACTCTTATATTGTGAAGTAGAATGAATGTAACATTACAGCCTCAACTTTTTACTTTATATACTCAATATATACTAGTTATTTCTATTAAAAAAACACTCGTCTAATCAGTATATCCCAAAATATTTTTTTTATCTGAACACAAAATCCAGACATAGTTTCCAGATAGAAACAAAGTTGATGTATTCTTCTCTTTAATTAAAAGAGTTAATTTGGCCGTTACAGTACTATCTCTTATATCCATCATTGTTGTGTTTTAATTTGTAAATCTGTTTTAGGATACTATATTTGACTGAAAAGTGAAAATCAAAAAACCACATTCTGGTTTTTTATAACATGAGCATACAGCTTATAATGCAATTAATCATAACACATGAATGTAAAATTCTGATAAATATTTGGTACTGTTTAATGCAAATATATTACACAAAGAGAAAGAACATTAATTAAGTCACAATAATCTTTGTTTGTCATATACCCATAAAGTACTATTTCATAAACATCAATCCAATTGCAAGTCATAAAGAGGTCACATTTTCAAGAAGCTTTGATAATGAAATGTGTCATCTAGCAATCTAGACATATAAGTTTTTATCTCACAAAAAATGCTGGTCACTTAGGACAAGAACATGTTTGAAAATATTCATCCATCTATAAATCATTTACTAGCATCTGCTACATATAGCTGATGAGGTCCTTCTTACCTAATTCCAAAAATCCTTCATGTTATGTGTTGTTAAGGAGAGATTCTGACATACTGCCTAAATAAACCGCAATATTAATCAGGCAAGGATAGATTAGCTTGAACATATTTAAACTGGGAAAAGGGCAGTGATGGTGCCTTTACTGAAAATGAACACGGATTTTACAGAACCGTACTTGCTAAGCACAAAGACTAGCAAAGTTGACAGTGAAAACTACAGTTTTATACATCTAGGTTCAAGCGAAGTAGAGGTACAAGTAGAATTTCAGTATATATAAAACTAGTCTATATATCTCATTCAAAATGGCTTCTTCAGTCTATATTTTCTGCTTTCTCCAGAGTTACTTTTTGCCAATGTGCTGGCATTCCCTTTCTATATAACTTTAAAAAGAGGCAGAGACCTTCTTTGTATTTCACTGCATAAAGATTCATGTACTGGGACTAACCAGACGTTCAAGCTCCAAGGTGAAAGGAAGCAAATGATGAGATATGTTGAAGACAAGAGAAGAATTAAGCTGAGTTCAGCTTCTCCCTTGCCAATGACTGCTTTACCTGCTCCCAGTGTCTTATTTCCAGCACTCCATCTTGCTGATTTTGTGTTGCCCAAATCTCTCTTCATTTTTTTCTGTTCGATATACCAACTTGCCAATGCCCAATTTCTTGAGAGAAAGGCAGCATGCACAGACAATATAGCTATAAAGTTTAGTACAGAGTTGCAGAAACAGCAAACAAAGAGCAAATCGTCATGGACGGCAGCTGATTATTGTGCAGGTGCTCATAGGTATGCCAAAATCATCCTGGGAGTATCGCTATACATTTGAGTGCAGGTGGCATAGCTCTTAGACTTAGTTTCCAGAACTGACTTAATGTGACAAGGTTTATTTGTGTGGTTAGGCTTTCTACCAGGAACCCCTGGTTGGTTGCAACCTGCATATTTACCAGCCAATATATTTTGGGACAATTCAAAGCATTTTTGTACAGATAGGTTGGTAAAGTAAAATCTGGGTTTATAAATAAAAGATCGTCACATTTTATTTAAAAAATCAAGGAAAACCATATGAATGTACTGAGTTTCTCTCTCTTTGGATCTGGCATTGGTGTACTAATGGAAGGAGTTTACCCTCTCTGTGAAGTCGCTGAGTATCTGTAGCACCACCGACAAAGTTCCCATTGATAAATATTCTGGGAACCTGTTGAATATAAAGAAATGAATGTTATAAGCATATTGTTCAAACATGGATGAAATACACTATAGAATACTGCTTATGTTATTAAGGAATCAAGGTATCAAAGGGGACAAAAATTGAAGGAATCAGACTCTAAAAAACCTTGAGACCTGCAAGAAGATAGCAATAGAAGTAAGGCTTTCCTTCAACCTCCAAGGGCAGCATTTTATACAATCCAATCTAACTCTAGCAGTGAGCAGTTTTTTTATCCAGATTCCCTTTGGAATGCAAGCGAAATACCAAATAAAGATAGCTTTTTTTTCAATATAGCACTTTAATTTTTATTTAAAGATAGTATTCAACAATGATCTAAAATTGAAAGATTAAATTCACAAAGTTGATTCAAATTCAGACTGAGAGCTATAATCCAAACAAATAAGCCTAACAAGGTCATATAAAAACAAAAAAATAAACATTCATTCTGAAAACAATGACAATAACAACGCCTCACTAGTTTTTACAAGGCTAGAGATTGTAGTCTTATGTAAAGAAAAAAAATCACTCTGCTTAAAACATCAAAATGCTGCACTCATATACCAGATTCATAATGAAATCCTGTTTAAATGATAACAACTAAATACATAACACTGATTTTAATATCTGGTAAAAACAGGACCAAAACAAATTTTATTCTGTCAGACAAAATATATTCTACTCTACTCAGTAAATATATTTACTGTATTTCTTAGAGTGCTCAGTCATACAATATCTTCAATGCTAGAAGTAGAACATAAAGCTATATTCTCTCTTATTGTCACATCCCAGCAATTTGTTGAAGGCAACAGCTATTGCAAGGTTGCATAAATGTATAGATTGCATTTTTTTCCAAAAAAATCTATATTGGAGTAGTAGCTATTACATTATGAACCACTTTGAATGACATGGTAAGGTAAAATTTATTAAAATTCTGGGCTAACTCTGAACTATTTGAGTTGCACTTGCTGATTTCTCTTATAAATGGAGTAGAATTTGTCCAGAATTAGAAAACTTAGAAAACCACATGATGCCCCATGCAGGCTTTGTTCTCTCACCCAAACTAAAAGTGATAGTTGTTCCGAAATCTGGAAAAAAAATAGTACTCACTGTCCGGCTGCCTGTCATTTGATGAAGGATATCCTGAAACTGACCTCCATTTTCATATCTATCAAGTTCTATGGCTTTATAATTTACATTCATTTCTTGAAATAGTTTCTTTGCCATTTTGCAGTAGGAACAAGTGCTTTTTGAGAAGATCACAACACAATTATCTGATATAGCATCCTATGGGTTGAAATAAAAATATGCGATGATGAGAAGTATGCATAAGGGAAACTGGAAGAATTAGTGGCTAGATTCAAAGTCAATTCGAAATCCAAATCAGCTTCAGTGTTTAGGGTTTATGTGAATCCAGACAATTGTACCTTATTCAACAAACATATAAATATAATGTTTGTATAATGTAGAAAAAGCAATTTCTCAAGGAAATACGTTCTACATACTTGTGTGTTAAAGAAAAGTATGTAAGTATAACCTTCAATATTATATACACACAAAAACCCTCAAATAGGAGTCCTGGTAGTACAGTGGACTAAAAACAGTTATTAACATCTGCTGCTTGCAATTACTGCAAGTTCAAATCTCATCAGGCTCAAGGTCGACTCAGCCTTACATCCTTTCTAAGGTGGGTAAAATGAGGACCCAGATTGTGGGGGCAATAAGCTGACTTTGTATAAATATACAGAAG
>JANHZT010007383.1:85310-95679 GCA_032468215.1 Stegonotus admiraltiensis | reverse complement strand
ATTCCATTCCATTCCATTCCATTCCATTCCATTCCATTCCATTCCATTCCATTCCATTCTTGCTTATTATTTTAGTATTATTCCTAAAAATATAACTATGAACTCATGAGTAATGAAATATTTTCTCTTATATTAAAAGGCAGAATAATTTTAGTCCCTTTATCAGAAATTAAAATACCAAATCAAGTGTTTTACTTGATTAGATAAGACTATTTGAATCTGGTGTCAAATATACAACTAACTGGTGTTAAAAAAGAAAAACAAGTTCTCTTTCACTGAATGTTTCTGAGGGCCTAATTTAAAACCCAAAGAAGACACTACTGGAAACATTCAGTATGAAAAAGCCAGAAATAAAATGCAAAGGTTCAGAAAAAAAAAGAAAAGAAAAATTTCTTTCCCTCTTATCCATCTCCAGTCAGCACACATATTAGTAGTGCTTGATGAGAAAAACTACAGTATTTATTGGACTATAAGACACACCTAAATTTAGAAGGAAGGGACATGGTGGCAAGGTGGCTAAGATGCTGAGCTTGTCGATTGAAGGTTTGGCAGTTCAGCGGTTCGAATCCCTAGTGCCTTGTAACGGGGTAAGTTCCCGTTACTTGTCCCAGCTTCTGCCAATGTAGCAGTTCAAGAGCACGTAAAAAAAAGGTAAGTAGAAAAATAGGAACCACCTTTGGTGGGAAGGTAACAGTGTTCCGTGCTCCTTTGGCGTTTAGTCATGCTGGCCACATGACCACGGAGATGTCTTCGGACAGTGCTGGCTCTTTGGCTTTGAAACGGAAATGAGCACCGCAAGGGGTAACTTTACCTTTAAATTTAGAAGAGGAAATCAGTAAAAAAAGTTTTTGGTCTCCACGCGCCCCATTTTCGGGCCTTTTCTGGCCCATTTTCAAGGCTTTTTTCAGCCCATTTTCAAGGCTTTTTGGCCCATTTTTGAGGCTCTTTTTTGGCCTGTTATTGAGGCTTTTTTTCAGCCTGTTTTTTCTGGAAAAAAATGGCTTAAAAAGCCTCAAAAATGGGCCAAAAAAGCCGTGAACATGGCTGAAAAGAGCCTCAAAAATGGGCCAAAAGAAGCTGAAATAATGGGCTGAAGGAAACCTCAAAAACAGGCTGAAAAAAGGCCTGAAAATGGGGCATGCTAAAAATGGAGACAAAAAAGTATATCTTAAAGTCCAAAAAATACAGTATTTACTTTCTTGCTATAGATACGCTTTGGTCAATCAAGTATTAAAATTAGTTTTTAGTGAGGAATTTCCAGTGTAGGGCATTCATTATATTGGCACTGTCAGGTCAACAAGTGCACATTTACTAGGAGATAAATGAATGAGATTGATTTATATCCCACATTTTGTACAAAAACCTAAGGTGGCACCTGTAGTGTTTCCTTCTGTTTTCATCATAAGAACAGTCCTATAGGTAGGTTGAGTTAAGAGAAAATGACTGATTCAAAGACACCAAGGAAGTTTCTGTGACTGATGGTAGATTAGAACTTTGGTCACACTGTTATTAGTCAAATAACTTAACCATATTGGCTCTCTTCCCTTATCTCTCCTTGACTTCCCAGGATGCCCCCTATCATTTTAGTGGGTTAGGGTTAGGGTTAGGGTTAGGGTTTTTTATCAGACAGAACATTGGATTGCTGTTTCTTATTATTTCCTATTATTTTAGTTTTAACAGCAGGAACTATGTAGCAGACAGAAGTGTTTCATTTTGTAACTAACAATTATATTTAATGTGGACACATTCTATGTAATGTGCTAGATTTCCCGTTGTTTTTATTTTTATATTTTTAAAACTGTGAAGTGGAAATGGAGTCTGGTAGGCGGGTACCAAGATAGTTCTGCTGATGTTAGAAAAATGCTTAAAGCCAGTTCTCTGTCATGGAAGTAATCTCACAGTACCTTCAGTCCTGTTCAGTATTTGGAAAAACTTAATGGAGATGTTCTGCTAGATGTTGGAAACATCAAACATGAATTGTTGGAAACATGAACATTGTGCTACCATTAACTTGGATAGTAAGGAATGCTTCCATAGGCACAAAGGCAACCCTGCTTATCATGTAGGGAATTCATGTTCTAATATTTTAATATAGCCTGCTTACTGCTTCATTTTTTCTATTCACCTGTCTGTTTTAATTTTGAACATTCTAAAAACATTTATTCATTTTTTTCTGTACTTATAAATTTTAGCAACATCGTCCAGTATAGATAGAAGTGCACCATTGGAAATAGGTCTCCAGCGATCTACTCAAGGTACAGTTTAGTTTAATAATTAAATACTTTATTGGTGGGATTTTTTAAAAAGCTTCTCTTTAATGCTTATTATTTTCTCTTTTTCTTGCAGTTAAAAGAGCAGCTGATGAAATATTAGCAGAAGCTAAGAAACCAAGAATAGAGGTAAATTGGTTTCATGCAAGGTTTTTATGGAATAAGATGAAGCTTGTTCCATGGTTTTAAAACTATTCAGATTGTTATCTTCCATAGGATATGTATGTAATTATTGTATGTAAATATGAAGGCAACTCATCCCTTTTGAACTACAACTTAAGAATTGTAAATAGCAATGCTTGAAATTCAAATTGAAATGTATGATTAAAGGACTAGAATTAGTTTTATTGTATTTTTCTGTAATAGTGTTTTTTTTTTCCTTCAGTTTGACACTCGGTGTGGATAGATTAGCTCTGATGATCAATGAAAAATAATTAGAGTCACCAAACTAGTACTGCCAGTACTAGTCTTACTCAGTTCAATTGCACAGTGTGAGATCAATATTATCTAAGAGGCTTTCTGAACTTTTTCTGGGTAGATTGAACAACTGAAATTTAACTTGATTTTTATTTGTAAATAGTTCATATAAACATTGATAATACTGGCTATTAAAAAGAAATTAGGAAGACCATACTGTGGATAGTCTTTAATTTAAATGTTCCAGTTTCATGTTCGTCGATTCTTAGTTATTCTAGTAAGAAATAAAGATGATCTTATGAGCAATATTCTTTTTATAAGGATGAAGAGTGTGTGCGGCTTGACAAAGAACGGTTGGCAGCTCGGCTGGAAGGACACAAGGAAGGCATTGTGCAGACTGAGCAGATCAGGCAAGTTTCGCTTTATTTGTGCTATTGCTAATTTAAGAATTACCATATTTTTAGCACGGTAAGACGCAGTGGAACATAAGATGCACATCAGCTTTAGAGGAGAAAAACAAGAAAAAATCTGCCTCTGCCTCCCAGCATCCATCAGGTATTCATCTGACTAGCGTCCTTGCAGCAAATAGCAAACAGCCTGGTCAGCTTCAGTATGTTATTGTAGCCCCAGGACGTGGCTCGTCTGGGTTCTGCTCCATTCCGCTCCCACCACTAGTCAACTGAACTGAGCTGCTGCCACCGCTGGGGAACACTGGAGCCTTTGCTGCTGAGCAGCTGATTGGCGATTGGATCAGCCTCCCAGAATACCATCAATCAGCTGTTCTAGGCGGTGGGGATTGCTTATCGCTGCCGTCAGTGGTGGCGGCTCCAGTGTTCTACAGTGGCAGCGGTGACAGGCGGCAGCGAATGCCGCCGCCGCACCAACCCCTCATCTCCCCTGCCACAATATTCACTGTATAAGATGCACAGACATTTCCACCCACCTTTTTCTTTTGGGGGGGGGGAGAGTTATAGTTTTCTCAAATTTGTCCTTGCAAAAATGACAAATTGTTAAAATTCAGCATACTTTGGGATTATGGTAACGGTAGAAAACAAGTTAAAAATGATAATTTATATCATTTTAGAATATGCAATTCACAGATGTCTTGCTAAAAAGGTATTTTTCATTTAAAAGAGTACCCTGGCATTTTTGATATTGGCTGTTCATTGTGAATCTAGTTTAATAAAGTAGTAGAAATGAACCATATACTTTACAAATTGCAATTTGCCAGTGGTTTAAACAATTATTTCAAATCCTGGTTCAACAGCCCCAAAGTAAGTACAGTCCTTAGGAAACCGAATGAAGTACAGATGTTGTTGATATTCAAAAGAAATTTCTAAGTGTAGGAGAATACTATTGAATGTCTGTTGAACTTGTTTTACCTAATATTCAAATATTTTCTCATTATTATAAAATGATTAGCTAAACCAGGCTTTTTGCATCACTTGAAAACAATCACAAAATTTCTGATTTCCACTTCTGTTCTGAGCAACAGCGGAATGGGGTGCTGAATATTTACATCTTTAGACTTAATGATGGAATTGAGATAACAATCATAAAATACCCTTCTATTTCATTTTCTTAGTTATGTTTTCTTCACAATACTTATTTACATTACAGTGCAATACAATTTCTTTACAATACTCATGAATAAAATAATTTAAAGGATGAGGAAAGACAGCTTTTTTTGCACCTTTATTTTTTGAATTTCCTACTGATAGAATTGAAATTCTATTATAAAACTTGGTGGTTAATAGTTTACCAAGAAGTTTTTGTTTAGTAGCATGATTGAACTGCCAGTGCCAATTTCTAACTGCTCCAATTTCTAACCATTTTTTTCTAGATCCTTATCCGAAGCCATGTCTGTGGAAAAAATTGCAGCTATCAAAGCCAAAATTATGGCCAAGAAAAGGGCCACAATTAAGACTGACTTAGATGATGATATAACTGCTCTTAAACAGAGAAGTTTTGTTGATGCAGAAGTTGATGTTACTAGAGATATTGTCAGCAGGGAAAGGGTATGGAGAACAAGAACTACTATTTTACAGAGCACAGGCAAGGTAATATTGGTTTATTATACTTTTATCTGATATCAAATAGATGCTCTTTCCTCACTGTTTAGGAAGAACACAATGCACGTCAATGAAAATTTATGCAAAAAAGCATGTAATAAATAAAACTAAGAAATATTAAAGCTCCATCTTGAGACCTCCACCTCCACTTATAGCTCTGGATTACAAAACTGGATGAAAATAAAGTTTTAGTTTCTGAAAATTACTCAATCTAATTTGATATCTGATTAAATTGCATGTATAATATATATTGTCTAGGTCTAGGATTTGGAATGTGTATTTTTCATATTTTAATGGAGGATAGAAAAATAAATAATAGTTCATGTGGTTTATCTTTGGATCATCCTAGATTAAATTTGCATCCTATTTAAAGACATGTATTATTGCCTTGTGAATGAAAATTAATAATGGCTTAAAATCAGTTTATTTTTATAATGCTATCTGTTATTATTAATTTGGTAATATGCTAGTAACTTTTCTTTAGAACTTGAGGATTTTACTAAAGAAACTTCACTAAGGCAATCCACAGTATCATATTAGTGATACTTTACATTTGTGAAGGGAAGTGTGGTCCTTGTTAGATTTTATTATTTAATCACTAAATTTAAAATGCTGATTTTCAGAAATAAATTTGTCAAATTCCCATTTCCCATTGAGGCTTTACTATATCTCACATCTAGCTGCAGGGTTGTCTACCTATTATCTACTACCTACCCTGAAATTCTATTTGAATTCTTTAAATGCTAAGCAATGTAAATATTGACTACCTTTTTTTTAACAATAGGCATTGAACAAAGTTTATGATTACAGTAGTCAACTTGCAATATTGCAGTTTTTATATATCTTTTTGAGAAATATATAGGTAGTCTCAATGACCATAATTAGACACAATTTCAGCCATAAATCATGAAAGACATAAATCAGGTCACCACCTGACTGCACCTAATTTTACAAACTTTTTTTTGCTGTGGTTGTGTTATTAAGTAAATGTTAAGTGGGTCACAAGGAAACACCACTGTAATTAAGCAAATACCATGGTCATTAAGTGAACCCATTGTTCACTAGGGGGACATATTTTGCTAGAATTTGGAAGTAAATGTCATCATCCAAGAAAAACATCATAAATTGCAGTTGCATGACTGTAAGAACCTGTAAATGCTGAGTGCCCAAGAAGTAGCTTTTTTGGGGTCCTGTCATACATTTGAATGATTGCTAAGCAACCTGTTGTAAATTGAGGATTATCTGTACATTATAGTTGGGTTCTATCTTGGATGGGATTAAATTTATGCTGCCATAGCTCGGTGAAATCTCATCCACTAGTTCTAGGCTTTTTCAGACAGCAAGCACTGAGCTATGGCAGCATTTTGAAAATCTTGGTTTACGTAGGAAAGTACCTGGCTGAGGAGAAATACACATAAAGGGCCTACGATAAGAGAAGAAAACAAATACTTGACCTCTATGGGGAGGAAACGTGATGAGGGTGTGGCTAACTGATGAGGACTAATTAGTCCGAAATAGATCTATATTAGTCTCCCAAAGGGCAGCAAACTTTGCTTGCTGTCTGTAAAAGCCTAGAACTAGTGAATTGTGATTTCACTGAGCTATGGCAGCATTTTGAAAATCTTGGTTTACGTAGAAAAATACTCTGGATATTTTTTAAGACGTTTTGGAGAAACCATCACAAATTGCTTGCTCAAAAATAAAAAGCCATACTGTTAAGATTAATAGTCAAGAACAATTTTTTCCAACTTAGTTTTATTTTCTAAGAAAAGACATTTCATAGAAAGGATATCCTGATTTTCCATAGACAGGTCATACCCAAGTAATTTTTCTCCCAAATATACACACATAGTGCTAAGAGATTAAACCCTCCCCCCCTCATCATTCCTTAAAAAATATTCTTATTGTGGTTTGCTCACAAACCTTTAGTCTTTATTACATACACAGATAATCAGTCTTCCAGAGATTCATAGCCATTTACCTCATTATTCCATCACACAAATACTATGTATTCCCAAACTCTCATTGGCAATCCCTTTCCCAATTTTAGCCCAAAAGCTCCAATCTTTGACTTGTACCACATTTTTTTTTCTTCAGTGTTCTGAGTCCATGGAGTTGTGAGATCTGTTCTTTGGCAAAGAAAAGGAGGATGGTAGAAAAGGCACAGCCAACTTGAGAAGCACCAAGAAGTTTGTGATTGCAATAAAAACATTTCTCTTTTAATATAAAAGGATTTATTTCTGAGTAAACTTGTAGGATTACATTCTGATCTCTATTGAATAATTCACACTAGACCATCTCTCACAAATTTGCATCAGGATGCAAAATCAATTGAAAGAATTGCAGGGCTATGTTTTTAGTTTTAACCTGATAACATAAATGCTCTTACTGCACTGTGATAGATGCTGTAAGGAAGACATTTGAAATAGGGAAATTTATATGTAACCATCGATATAGCTAGCCTTTCTGCGATTTTAGTACACTGACCATAAAGGATCCAGGAGAATAAAGTTCCACATGCAATCTACACATGGGCAATTATCCATGTTAACATGCAAAAATCAGAGCATGAAGAAATATATAACCTTCTGGGTGATGCTAAAGACAAATAAATGAAGCTTTTGGAAAATAAACATGGCAATGCAATTGCATGTATTTTTTTACCTCAGAAGTAAAGTCTCATTGAGTTATTTGATCTAACTCCCAGATATACAGATTATAGCCAACAGCCAATGAAATAATAAAAAAATATTCATAACAGTTTTCATTTTGCACACAATGGTGTGACAGGTATTAATTTCCAAAATGAGCTTCACATATCTTCTGAAATCAGAATGTTAGATATATTATTGTTTCCATATTTTTGCAGTTACTTTTTTCATAATGTATTCTTTAACAATGTCCCAGCCAATATGGATTGAAGTTAAAATATAGGTGGGCAAAAGTTCAGGTTAGGATGAAATTTCTAATGTATTCTCATGAGCAAAACTTTTAGTTGTGTTCCATGTTAATACATTTGAAATAGCTGCCAACTTTAGCAAAATATCCAACATTTTCACAAATAACTATCATTTCCGTTTTTACTGTCTGTCGTCATTTCAATATGATTGAAGGCTGGATTGTCAGTTCCTTCATTGCATGGTGTGCAATTCAAAACTTTTTTATCTTCCTGGAAAATAAAATATATGTTCAGAATAAATGTAATAAAGAACAATAAATGTAATAATAAATGTAACAGCTCAGTAAATAGATGTGATTTTGCTTAGTGACAAAATAATAGTAATATTGTACCAGGCAAATTATCCTGGGGAAGAGGTTCCTGATGGAGAAGAAAAACTCTTATAGCTATCTGGGTATCAAACCATGAGGGATTTAAAGATTAATAGCATGACACTGAATTGTACTCAAAAAGGGACCAATTATTTATTTATTAGAATTTTTTTATCCTACCTTTATTTTTTTTTATAAATAATTCAAGGCAGTGAATATACCTAATCCTCCTGCCTTCTTCTATTTTCTCCACAACAACAACCTTGTGAGGTGGGTTGAGTAGTCCAGTTAGCTTTCATGCCTAAAATAGGACTAGAAATCACCATCTCATGAATTCTAAGCCAGCACCTTAACCACTAGACTAAACTGGCACTCCTTATATTACAAAATTGACAACTGTAATGCTCTCTACATGGGGCTGCCCTTGAGGACCACTTGGAGGCTTCAACTGGTACAGAATGCAGCCGCGCGGGTTGTGATGGGAGAATCCTGATACTCCCATGTAACACTTCTCCTGCGCGACTTGCATTGGTTGCCGGTTGCCCTCTGGATGAGATTCAAGGTGCTGGTGATGACCTATAAAGCCCTATATGGCTTAGACCCAGGATACTTGGCGGACCATCTGCAGCCAGCAACAACTTCCCATCGCCCGGTACGCGCCCATAGGGAGGGCCTGCTCAGGGTGCCATCAGCCAGACAACGTTGGCTGGCGACCCCCAGGGGTAGCGCCTGCTCTGTGGGCATGCCCACCCTCTGGAATCAACTCCCCTTGAGGCTCTGGCTGGCCCCTGACCTTTGCACTTTCCGCTGTGAATTGAAAACTTGGTTATTTAAGTCCCCCGGCCTGGACTGATGGGGTTGCATATGGGTTTTAACTTCTATTTGGTCTTAATTATGTATTTTAATTCTATATGTGTGGCTATTGTGGATTTTATTGTTGTGAGCCTCCCTGAGTCCGTTGGAGATAGGTCAGCATATAAGTTAAATTAAATAAATAAATAAATAAAATTACTTAGTTTCTCAATGATACTTAAAAATGTCCAGTGTGCCACACCTTATGAATAAGCAGTTTGGTTAAGGTACCAGGCTAGAAAGTGGAAGACCATGAGCTCTCATCCTGCCTTTGCCATGAAAGACAGTTGGGTGACCTTGGGCTAATCAGTCTCTTTCAGCCCAACTCACATCACAGGGTTGTTGCTGTGGGGATAATAGCAGGAGAAAGATCTGTTGGATATGTTCGCTTTCATTGAATTACTTGTAAAAAAATTAATAAAAGCAGGATACAAGTAAATAAAAAATAAAATGAGGTGCTCAAATGAGAGTATATTTAATCATAAACAAAACAGAATTTAAAAATAATTTAGAGATTTGGGGAATTGTGCTTTTTATTTCTTAATAATCCCCTGAGTGATCAGATACAGTTTTGAGAAGGTTCCAGCATTCTTCTTAAATGCCCAAGTCACAGTGGTGGTCCAGGATAATATTTACCTGCTTGGGTCAATACATTAGATGCATTGACTAGTGAAAAACAACATTTGATCATGTCATTAATTGACAATTGCAGCATTAGATTATTGCAATGTGTATTTATTCTATCAGGTGGTCGGTGAAAACAATCTGTTCTTTCTATTTAACATATCTGTTTCTCTGCTGCCAAGTGTAAATAAGACAAATGGAGCATCCTCATAGGCTTTCAATTTCTGTATTGAAACCAAAAACCTAGATACAGATACCAACAAAAAGTCTAAATCCTAAATAACTCAAAGATAGGCCCTACTTCTTGGTTATTACCAAGTTGGTGAGGAGGTGGAGGTAGGGTGGCATGGATTTCTGTGCTATGGATTTTTAATTTTTTAAGCAGCCCAGAATCACTCTATGTGAGTTGGGGCAGTCATATAAATTTGTTCAATAAATAAATAAATTTCAAATAAATTTTGAAACAGGGTCCTAATTGAGATATAAACTGAAAGCTAGTATCTTACCAAGAAAAATACAAAATTCCAATGCCCACCCCCACCCCTTTCTTTGGAACACGATCCTTTTGGAAGTTTAGAAGAGACAAGATTTCCAAAGGGAACTGAAAAGTCTTTCCTTGAATAAAGGTATGTATAAACTATTCCCTCACTAATGTTAGCTTTCAGATAGGAATGCTAGATTTTTCACATAGTTAATAAAAGATAACCAACAAAGAAATGGTAATTAATAATATAATTGCAAATTATTTCAGCTTTTCAGAATCAATTTTATTGTAAATAAATTTTTATAAGTTATAAGTTAATCAAGAGTTTCATTTTTAAGATATAGTGCGTAAAAAGGGTTGCTTCTGACTTTCGGTTGGTT